>JAMLFY010000012.1:26368089-26388866 GCA_030441495.1 Dalbergia oliveri | reverse complement strand
TGTAACACCCTAATAATTAACCCAATACACCTAGGCGTATTGATTAATTACTAGACTTTACTCTTTGCTTCAGTTCCTTAATCATGCTTTGAAAATACTTAGTGAAATTACGAGCCATTTTTTTTTAAACATAATTGAAAACGTGAGCCCGCATAACGTGAATGATAAATCGCAGAAAATAAAAGACATATCATGAAGAACACATCATATTGGCTCCATCATATGACATCCATAATTACATATCACATAGATATTTTGCCTACCAACAGAGTTAAGCTAGATGTAGGCAATCTAACAAAACATAAATAATATATGGATGGAAGGACATCCATTAATGGCACCTAGTAATAACACTTCAGATAGGAATAGATATCGAGTTACGCTAAGGTCTAGCAATACGTTCCTCAAGGATAATAAGCTGGTTCACAGATCACGTGCATCTACAGGTGAGACATCGGAATCACGAACATCACCATCACTTGAAGACGAGATGGAAAGAAAAAGAGGGAGTGAGAAACTTATAAAAGAATCTCAGTAGGGTACTCACCTCATGATGCATTGTGTCATCATCATCGTCCCCAGGAACCTCGGGGTTATTATGAAATAGTGAGCATGCTAAGATTGATTTATTAGTTCGAAAATATACTTTACCGAGGTCCGTCATTTTAATCATGCGTCTTATAATGCATCATAAACTTAGCATGTCATGTTTATAATGAACTTTTCCTTTCATATATAATAACATAGTTATGCATAAAATCACATCATATTCCTCATCATCATTTCATAATACTATGCATAGCAGAACATCATATTTCTCATCATCATCTCATAAATACTATGCATAGCAGAACATCATATTCACATAATGCATTTACTTAGTTTCTTAGGTGACTTAAAGTTACTTTCATCATCATTTTCCTGGGCCACCCTATACTCCACCCTTTTGGGAGTAATCTAGGTTATGAGCTCATACCTTGCTAGTCGTCACCAGCACATACTTATCCCTTTTGATAAGTAAAAATTCCGTCTCTACCCTTTTGAGAGAACAGACTAGGGGGCAAGAATCACCTTTTCACCGCCTATAGTTTGATGGGTCCAAAGGATCATTTTCTCATATATTTTGAGTCACCTTTAAGTCTTTGCATGTTATATCATAATACAATTCTTCATTCATAATCATCATAACATTTTCTCATTTATAGTCTTATGCCGAAATAATATATACCAACTGTAATCATGCATCTGGAAGATCCAAGAAAGAGAGGTGGGTCACAATGGACACGCTTAAATACCAAATCTTTCCTTAGCCAAAATCTTTCCAAATTGCACTCTTACAGTAATACACTTTCTTCCAGTAACAGAATATGTCTTTATTTCATGCATAAGTTTTCATTGTTTGCAACAAGCAACTATAACATACAAACCAGGGAATCAATCAATGACACCAAATTCTTAATAAGCATCAAATCACATTTTAAGTACACATAAATTACTAGCTTCCCATAAAATTCTTACAAAGTTTTAAAACTCTTTTAGAACTAATTCTTTTTGTTAAACTTGAAAGAAGTCATAGGACTTTAGGCCTAACTTAACCATGGGACCGATTTATAACTTGAAAGAATGTTCATAATTAAATCTTTCACTTAAGATAAAAGGAGCAAGTCTTGAGCTTTAGAGATTTAGGTGACATCTAGAATTATTACCATGCTATGCAACCTTATTTTAATCTTATCTTTATAAGGTGATAGCTTGGAATTATAAACATGATATGCAATTCCATTTCTTTATCTTTAAGATTTAAGGTGATAACTTGAAAATTAAACATGATGCAAGAACTTGTAATATAAACATGATGCAAGAAACTGAAGGGCGTAATTACGCAGGGACCGGTGTAGGGAGAAGAGAATCTTAAGCAAGGGAGCGGCGGTAGTCCGCACAGGACCGGTGAAGGAGATGAGAATTACATTTTTTTTAAGCTCCAATTCTCAAGACTTCTTAAAGAATAAATTCTTTAACTCCAATTATCTCATTTCTTTGCTTATGATTCATAGGCAAGTCTTTGAGCTCTAGGATTTTTAGGTGATGACATAAAATAAACATGCCATGCATTGATTCTTTTAGCCATTATAAAATAAAGTGAGAGCATAAAATAAACATGAGATGCAACTTCTTTATTATCTTTAGAGATTAAGTGACAACTTGAAATTTAAACATGAAATGCAAGCTTGGAAATTTAAACATGAATATGCAAGTTCATTTATTCATTCTTGAGAATTTAGTGATGACATAAAGTAAACATGGTTATGCAAGGCATAAACTTAAACATGGATGCAAGTTCATTTTATTTCTTTACTAGAGCTCCTTCAAGACTTTAAGAGAATTATAAATTCAACCCAAATATATCTTAGCAAGACAAAGTGAAAATACATCTTTCATATTCAAAACTCAAGATAAAAACATTATTCTTTAAAGTTTTGCATCAAATGGAATTTCAAGCTTTAGAGGCCTAACTTGTGATGGATTCACAACCCACCTTCAAGGTCCTCATCATCAAGCCATCATTTCAGTCCCACCTAGGCCATATGGCTGAAACCATGAAAGGAAAATAAGGAAAGAAAAACTGAAATTTTAGAAGCTTTGGAAACTAGTGAAAACCTTAGAGTTTTAGAGATCTAACTTAAAAAAGCTTTGCAACCAACACTTAAGAATCTGGATGGGACCAGTGCTACATGGCTTAAGCTAGGCCATATGCCAAAAGTGTTTGAAAGAAGGGAAGAAGAAACTGAAAATAAAACTTAAAAGAAAGCTATGAAAGCTTTTGGCTTGAGGCCATAACTGTCTTAGCATAAAATGAACTTAGAAACACCTCCCTACCTAATTTGATTTGAAAAAAGGGAGGACTTGGTTTAACTGAGTGAAATGAAGCAAAATATCTTGAAAAGCTGAAGGGAGAATTTGGCAAGAGAAAGAAAGAAGAAAGTTTGGTGTTAAGCATAAATTCAAAGTAAAAATACATATTTCATATTCAAACCTCAAGATAAAAACATTATTCTTTAAAATTTTGCATTAAATGGAATGTTCAAGCTTAAAGGCCTAACTTGTGATGGATTTATAACCCATATTCAAGGTCCTCATCATCAAGCCATCATTTCATTCCTTCCTAGGCCATTTGGTCGAAACCATGAAAGGAAAATAAGGAAAGAAAAACTGAAATTTTAGAAGCTTTGGAAACTAGTGAAACCTTCAAGTTTTAGAGATCTAACTTGTGAAAGCTTTGCAACCAACACTCAAGAATCTCATCATCAAACCATGGTCTCATCATAAGTTAGGCCATATGGAATAATTTAAAAAGAAAGGAAGAAACTGAAAATGAAAACTTAAAAGAAAGCTCATGAAAACATCGTTTTCAAGCTAGAAACAAACTTGTCTTAGCATAAAATGAACTTAGAAACAACTCCCTACCTAATTTGATTTGAAAGAAAGGAAGAGAACTTGGTTTCCTTGAGTGAAATGAAGCAAAATATCCTTGAAAAGCTGAAGGGAGAATTCGGCCAAGAAAAGAAAGAAAGAAAGCTTTTGGTGCTCCTAAACTAGAATTTGTGTATGTTATGAACTAAGCATCTAAACTATCTTCAAGCATGCCTATTTATAGAGATTTTGCAGCTCATAAATGGACAAAGGAAGGAAGGAAATCTAACAAAAAATTAGAGGAAAAAAAATAAGGAAGAAAAATCATTTTGTTTGGTGGCTTAAAACATGGAATCATGTTTCCATGTTTTCATGATTCTTTGTTTTCATTCTTTGGATTTTTGTGTAATAATTTTCTGACTTATTACTCAATAATTTCAGCCATTACAGCCTTGTGGAAGAGGATTTTGTGTGTTCCATGTATTATTTAGGTGTAGGCAAGGTATTCATGCAATTTAAAGAATTTACGGTTAAGGGCTTAAGTGAATTACTAAGCAATTTGGGTGTTTTAAGCAATTTTAGGTTCTAATCAATCTAAATAAATAATTTTGACTCTAGATTAGTAATTAGAATTTAATAAGCTTTAATTTGAGCCTAATATTGCTTAGGTTTCATTAACGAATCAAAAATCTCAAAAATTGCAAACTCACAAAGAGGGGGCAAAATGGTCATTTCGCTAAAAATCCAAAGCCATTCAAACTTAACCAATGGCCAATCATAGCTTAAAAACACCTTTTAAAACATTTTAGTGAGGTTCGGGCTAAGTGGCACGCAATTGGTTCAAGGCGGCGGGGCGTTTGGTCATTTCACGCGTCGAAACTCAAAATTGAGATTCTTCTGCTCTATTAACACACATAACACAAACAATCCCCTATTATCCTCATAACATCCCCTTGAGGACGGCCGGGCCACGATCCTCATTTTCCAGTAAAATAACCTCAAGGGCATTTTGGTCATTTTACACGTCCAGAAATTCTGGGCTTGCTACTCTTGCAGGAATCACTCATAACTTCTTTTCTAATGTTATATTCCTCTATTGAGGATTGTTAGGTCTCGAATTTATATAAGAATTACCTAGGTAATTCGATAATTTCTAAATGACGGTAAAAGTTGGGCGTTACAGTATGTATATGTGTCCATAATCAAAATTTCCATTTAAGACAAAAGGGGCAAGTTTTGAGCTTTAGAGACATAGGTGATAACCATAATCATAAATATGTTATGAAAGCTTATTTTAAGTCTTTAATAATATAAGGTGACAACTTGGAAATATAAAAATGATGTGCAAGACTTGAAATATAAACATGAAGATGCAATTCCATTTTTAAGCCTTTAAGATTATAAGGTGATAACTTCAAATATAAACATGAAATACAAGGATTGGAATATAAACTTGAAGATGCAAGTTCATATTTTAAGCCTTCAAGATTATAAGGTGACAACTTGAAATATAAATATGATATACAAGGCTTGAAACATAAACATGAATACAAGTTCATTTTTATATATTATTAGAACTCAAAAACTCAAGACTTCAAAGAGTGAAACTTTTAGCCCTATTAATCTTAACAAAATAAGAGTGAACATTAGAGTCCCTCAACTCCATGGTTCTAGGAACCTCATTCTCTTGGACTCACCATCAAGCTCAAATATAACCATTGATAACAAATAAGCATTCTATCTCTTTTTTTTTTTTTGAAACCAAAGATTAGGCCTTGAGCTAGAGGTCAGACACATGATGGTTTCACAAGCATCTTCAAGAATACACATCATCAAGCTATGGCCTTGATCACAACCAAACCAAAATAAAAAAGTAGAAAATAAAGGAAAACTTAAGAATAAAATCCCTACCAAGAGTGCTTTCTTGTTGAGAATGAAAATGCTTGATCTTTTGCAAAGAAAGAAAAGAAAAATCTTCCCTTTGAGAGTGTATGTGTTTTCGGCCAAGAGGAAGAAAATTGAGGGAAGGATTTTTGTGGTGGTTTGGTGTATAGAGATGAAAGCTTATGTGTTTTGAGGAAGATCTATGGTGGTGGTGTGTTTGTTGTTAGCTCCAAAACCCTTGAAAGTTTAAGGCAATATGTTTTGAATGACAACAAAACTAATTTAAAGAAAACACATTGAAGAATGGCTAATGTCTACCTTGAGTTTCTTGACATAGCATACATGTATTTCCGAATTGCATAACATGGACTTGAAGCAAGAATAATTTCACTTTCCATGTGAAACATGATTAATTTCATATAAAGTGATTGTACTAGAAGTGAATATTATATCATGCAAAGTACACATACATGCCTTGGATGAAAAAAAAAATCAAAACAAGGGTAAGAAACCAAGGCACGGACTTCAAAAGTAGTCCTGGACATAGAAAGTATGCTCAAAATGAAGATATCAAGAAACTCAAGAACGACATGTTACACAATCTTCAACCATTATGATCGCAAATCCTTCATCATCATAAAGCTTGGATTGAAGATCATAAGACCGAAGATTCATCAAGGAACTAATATCGTACTTCAGAAAGCTCACTACACTGAGCATTGAACGTTATGGAAATAAGGGAAATTTGAATTTTTGACATTCAAATTTAAAGTCAAACCCAATTTCAAACTAGCGAGTCATCTCTTCTGTCAACTTGGCTAACAACCTTAGCTTCTAGAAGAAAGTTTAGAAACTATGTTCAGAAAGTAAGAGTAGTTTCTAAAGTAATCAGAAACCTCAATCTTGCAACGGCTTCTGCAACAACTCTAACAAATAGACAGGCTACTTTTTTAACCTTTTCCAAGACACAAATGGATGATCAACACGTGTCACTTGGAGATCTGATAAAAGGAAATGGTCACAAGGAAGACCATCTATAAATAGAGATGTTGTGCTCAAGTGAACAAGAGATTGACGCTATACAAGAGTGGAAACTCTGAAAATCTTTCCTCACATCTTGTAAAGTTCATCATATCATGTAATCAGTTTCCTTACTTGTAAAAACCTTCTTTCTATGTTCTTGAATAGATATATGTTCTTCCTAGGAAGAAATGATGGAAAAAAGTCATTCAAGTTATCCAGGTTAATCATGTATATTTTAAGGAAACTTGAGTGTAGGTTAGTTTGCGTGGCAACCTAAACACAAATCTTTGTATCCTTGATCCAGGAGTGATTAGTGTGAGATAGCTTGGAGAGGCTAATGTAAAACTACTTGCAATGCGAGAGGAAGGGTTCTTCCTCACAATTTAGCTTGGAGAACTGGTGAATAACTACTTTCAACGTAATAGTAGGGGTTGTCTGCTTGTCATGGTTTAGCTTGGAGAGGCTGGTGAATAACTACTTTCAATGTAATAGTAGGGTTGTCTAATTGTTGCGGGTTTATCTTGGAAAGGCTAGTACAAGACTACTCAAGATTCAGCTTGCAAAGGCTAGTGAATAACTACTTTCAATGTGACAATAGAGGTTGTCTACTTGTCACGGGTTTAACTTGGAGAGGCTAGTACAAGACTACTCAAGGTTCAACTTGGAGAGGCTGGTAAATAACTACTTGGTTCAACTTGGAGACGCTGGTAAATAACTACTCAGGTTTTGATAGTAGGGTTATCTCCTGGTTCATACTTGAGAGTTTAGAAAGGCTAATATAAAGACTATTCTTGTTCTTTCTTGTTTGAGAAAGATGTTTATGGAACCTCAACATGTATTGTGAATGATGTTTGGCTGAACTAGTATAGAATATTTTGTGTCATATCTTCTTCTCCGATTTCTTTTACTTTCTGTTACGCTGATTAAATTGCTGATATATCGGTTTATCTGTTACATATTGTATGCTTTAGGGATCTACTTTATGAAACAACTAATCTCATTTCGCTGCACTTCGCGCTTAATGCTTGATAGTATTTTGTTAAATGTTTTAGATGCAAAAAGAAGCAAAGCACGATTCAACTCCCTTTCTCGTGCACTTTTATGCCTACTAGTGGTATCAAAGCAAGGCCTTTGAGGGGTTGAGCAATCTAACGATTGCAGAGGATAAAGATCATAGGGACAAAATGGCATGAATCCACATTACAGAAGATCACTCTATCAACTGACCATCTTTGTCTAATGAGGTTCAGGACCTCTCAAGGCACACTCAATATTTAGAGGAGTTCCAAGGAGTAGGTGGACAAGAATAACAAAAAGAAAGATTTCAGTTAAATCCTAAGTCAAGCTCCTGCTATATGTGCACTAAGTAGAGATAAATATGACATATTTATTGCTTGTGACATGTGAAAGGAAATATGGGTTAGTCGCTGCTTGAAGATCTTAAACTATCTTAAAAGTCTTTGACCCTAAACTCATCATGACAGAAGCGTGCAAAGCTAAAACAATGAAAGTTGCTAAAACCTCAAATGAAGAGGAAAGATTTGATAAAGAATCTAGATTGAAAATGGAGATGAGATCTCTATGTTTGTGAAAAATGCCAAAAACCTGAGAAGGCTAAGCAAAGAAAGGAAGAGACATCAATCTCAGGAAAGACAAAAAGGGCAAAGAATATCTTGAAAGCAACCTAACTGCAGTGAGAAAGAACATCTTGATTCAAGAATTCCAAGCTTAGGGCATCATAGAAAAGTCCCAACCTCAAGAAGAAGAGCATGTTGGATACCTGGAGTATATATGAAGATGTAAAGAATGGGTCAAAAAGTCATGATGAGCTAGAAAATGTTACAAATTTATACTTCATGGCATGAATGCCCTCAGAATTATGCAAGGTAAGAGTATCTGAACTCAATATCTCATTTTTCTCTACTTGCTCTATATGATAAATTGCTGGAAAATTCTCAGACGTCTTCCTTTAAATATCTCAACTAGTAAAGAGAACTCAGAAGGTTGCCTTGAAACTTGAAAAGAATAAGCCTGAAGCTGAAAAACTTAAGCTTAAGAAAGAAAAATTACATGGAGTTTTTTTTTTCAAGTTATATAAATTAAAGTCTTCAAAAGAAATAAAAAAGATGTCAAAAAGTTTATTTTTGTTTTTTATCAAAAGACTTCATGGCTTCTGAAATTGACAGGAACAAAGAGGAAATAGTTCAAAATCCTTGAACTTATGATGGGAGATCAGAAGCTATATTCTTAAACAGGGTTGAGATATGAAAAGGATATCTAAAAGAGAAACAATAAAACCTTATCCAAGATTCTTTTTGTTTTCTCTACCATAGGAAGGAACTCCCACCTGACAAATGATTCTTGAGAAAGGAATCCTTTAGAAAGGATGGGAAACCTCTCCATTGAAAACAAACCAAAAAGGACCCAAGAAAGCTTAGGTACCAAAATAAAAAAAATTGTTCTTATTGCAGGTGAAAGGGTAAACTGGTTAGAGTGCCAAGGAACAAACAGGGTGACTACACTAGATACTTATCCTAAACCAGGAAATGGATCAGAAGCTCAAGCTTAAGATCCTTAAATAACTTAAGCTAGATAATTAATGAGCTTAAAGAAGTCTTTGCTAATGTTTTCAAAAGAACTAAGGAAATTCTTGAGAAAATGAGTCTCAAGTAACTTCTAGAAAGCAAGCAAATGAAAGAAAAATCTTCAGAAAGTAGGCTCCAGAACATCAACTCTTCAGAAAGCATGCTCAAAACTCCAAAGCAAGCAAAATAACTTTTCTGACACGAAGATGAGCAATCTGAAAATGAAAGAGAAGTTAGGAATCTAATGATAGAAACTATGAGGGAGTTTATATTTTAAAGACAATTTCTCAAGTCAATTTTCGTTGAGATATTTCCAAGGGTGTGAGAACCAAGTCACCCCTTAGAAATATGACAAAATGTCCTTTCATCTCCACCATGAACCTGAATGTATTAAAAAAGCTTTGAGCTAATCAAAGTTAGGTGGATTTTTTGCAAAAGAAGCTGACCAAGTTCCAAAAAGGCAAAGTCTAGATGACCAGTTGAAAAATCATCGTCATATAAAGGAGACTTTTAAGAACATATTTGATGGTGCTGGCCAAGTCATGAGGAACAAAGCAAGATTGGTTGCACAAGGTTATAATCAACAAGAGGGAATTGATTATGATAAACCTTTACATGAGTAGCTAGGCTCAAAGCCATTAGATTACTACTTGCTTTTGCTGCCTTCAAGGAATTCATTCTCTATCAAATGGATTTCTTTGAGGAAGTTTATGAGAAGTAGCCTCCTAGTTTTGAGAATGAAGACCTTCCTAACCATCTCTTCAAGCTAATGAAGGCTTTCTAAGGTCTGAAACAAGCTCCTCGAGCTTGTTATGATGACTGAGTACCTTCCTGAAGAATGGGTTCAAAAGAGGTTATTGTGATGTGACTTCACTGGAGATTGAGTTGAGAGAAAAACCCAGTTGTTATTGCTGTTTCTTTTGAAAAAGTTTGATCATATGGTCATGCAGAAGAAGAATAAAATTACTTCTCTCCTGTTGAGGTTGAGTACATAGCTACTAGAAATTGTTGCACCCAGATGTTGCGAATAAGGAACTAGCTAGAAGATTATCACTTGATGTATTCCAAAATCCCCATCTACTGTGATAATACTAGTGCTATTAATCTTGCAAAGAATCCTATTTAGCACTCTAATCCAAGCACATTGGTGTTAAACATCTTTTTATCTGTGATTGTGTTAAACAAAAAAAAGGAGATGTTGAGTTAATATTTGTGAATACTAAAGACCAAAGTGTCATATATATTCACAAAGCTATTAGTGAAGATAGTTCTTGTCCTGAAAAAGTTTTTAAAATAAGTGTTTTTAAATCTGCATAAGTATTCATGCACGAATCATCTATGGATACTATCTCTCCATAACTCCAAGCTGAAACCCAAAATAAAGAATTCATTTGCAAGACCGCATATCAATTCAATATCAAAATTCCTGTCTACAAGTTCAAAGAAGATGGGTTGATCAAAAAGAAGATAGATGGCAGAAAGAAAAGATGAGGATCAAAAAATGAAGAATATATTGGGTCATAGGATTCAGCATATGAAGATGAGCTTATGTTATGTTTGTGGTGAGTCTTCGATGGGTCAAAAAGTGAATAGTGAAGCTTAGAAAGAAAGCCCTTCAAAAAGTGCTCTAAGAGTCAGAAACCTCTCTTTAGAAAGGGATAAAAAGACGGGATAATTACCACTCTTTTGGGTTCTTTCTCCCACGTTGCCTCACCTTCAGTCGTCGCCACATCACCTAAATAACCCCCACTCCTCACACATCACCTTTTTGCCTTCATCTTCAACCTTAAACATGCTATCTCAACTGTTTCATCTTCTTATATCTCTCTTCTTGAACTCAACCTCCTTCTCTCAAACCTTCATCCCTGAATCGAAACCTCAAATCTTCTAACAAATTTTCTCAAGATTCAATATTTTACCTTATCCCTTTATCTCTCTTCATACATATACCCTCTGTTTTATCAATGGCTAAAGCGAAAAGTCCTGGAACAATCTAGTGCTGAGAAAACTTCTTTTCATATGTATGATGATCCTAGCATGCAGGATCACTATGAAAGATTTTTCGCATCAAGGAAGATGGCTCCTGAAAAGTCACTGAGGAAAGATCTTCATGAAGAAATAGCTATTCTTGATGAAGTCTTTACCTTTTAGAAATAGGACGAATATCTAAGATCAATGAACTAGTCTTCCAACGATTAGTTCCTGCTTTCTACTCTCATCTAGAGAGACTCTCAACTTTGTCTGTCAAAATAATTGTCAAAGATTGCACTATCAAGATCACGATTTTAAGGCTCTCCAAGATCATCAAAGCACCAAATGCTAGAGTCAGACTAGTTCTCACCAGATTGGGTTCACTCTTTAGGAATAAATGAAAGAGATATGTCCAAATATCTAATAGATTCCATCATTCACAAGCCAAATGAAATCATTATTGCCATGTTAAGTGCTAGAGCAAGGGAGGTATATATGGTAGTCCAATTATAACATCCCCTCCGCTTTATGGATTGACGATTGTCCCCACAAACCAACACAGGTCTTCAACGTGCTTTGTCCTCACTTACATGCTTCCTAACAAAACTTACCAGAAGATCACCCATCCCAAAATTGCTCCAAGTTAAGCACGCTACCTTGGAGTTCTTTCATGATGGGCTACCAAAGAATATGCATTTTGTTGGTATAGGTAGTACAAATCAATTCATATACGCCCTCCTTAACTGTATAGTCCTATACCTACATAGTCTCAGGAACCCTTTCATTTGGGTGTGTAATCGGTTCATTCATGTACCTTTCCGCTTACAAGCTGGAGCCTCTCATTGTCCGTGCCTTCTTGCACCTGATCACTCATCGCCCTCATCCCGAGCGTTACATGTCCACCAAGCTTCCGCTTGGTTCGTCCCCAAACCACATCGTCCTGGGAGAAGTGTAGGCTCTAATACCATAAATGTAACACCCTTTTTTACCATAAAGCTATGCTTAAGTCATAACTTTGTAGTGAGTAGTTGTTACTTAATAACTTTGCTTGATCTTAGAGGAGTATATATATATATATATTACATATGAGCCTGCTTTCATTACAAACATAAAACACGTTCTCTGAGTTACTAAATTTGAACATAAATAATATATCAAAAATACATAATTGTATTATCAACGATAAATCAATCATATAGAACTCTATCAAACCCTTACCCTGGTTTACAAGGAACCCTCTAGTATAGGTAGGGTACTACTCAAAATTAATTAAAAGAAAATAAAAAGACTGATTAAATTCTTTAATATCGGTTCATCAAATGGTCTGGACTCTAATGCCAAAACGCTAAGGATCCCTACAACATAATTACCATCATTGCAATCTAGGTAAAAATATGATAACAGGAATGAGAATTGAGATTCCAGGAGGAAAAACACTAGTCTACTAGACAGTGATATCTGACATAACATTAAAATAATTAAAGTATCTTTGGTTTCATTTTGAAATAGCTAGCTTGCTTATCCCTTTACTCATTAAATATAGTATTATGGTTGCACTTATGCTTGAGAATAAAATGGTCATAGGATTTGTAAAATAATTACTGGAAGTCTGGTTGTTTACATAATAATTAGTTTGTTTGTTTCATTACTTCTTTGACATAATCTTATTATGAACTTTAGGCTTGAGAATAAAATTCATAGGATTCCTGATATACTTCTCATCTGATGTATTTCTAGTGATGTAACACGTCGTGTTACATCTGATATAGTTACTTGTTGTAGTACCTCGTACTACAACTAGATATAGATCACATGTGAATCCATGATCTTCTAATCAAGCAATTGATATGTAGTTAGTATCATTATTTCCTGTGACTTAATTCTTAGATAATTTTAAACTTAATGGTAGAACTCATAGGACTCTTTTGATATACTTCTGTGGATCATACTGCCAACGATGTAACATCGTCGCGTTACAACCTGATATAGTTCACTAGATGGAGTACGTCTACTACATCTCATCTGAATAGCCTCGCTATTATTAGTACATCCCTTTTCTCATAATGATGTAATGTCATCGCGATTACAACCTGTATAGTTCCAAGGGCGTAGCACGTCTACTATTACCCGTAAATCCATGAGCTTACCATTAAGTAATTAATATTACATAAAGCTTATTCTCTTAAGTTTTCTTTCTTCATAAATATCTTTAATATTTGTTTAGGGAACTTTATGATTCTTAAGAGAAATCTTTTCTTAATAGTTCTATTTCTCATACTTTTGCCTTGAGATTTTCTTGGAATCTCCTTAACTCTTATGAGATTTTCTCTGTTAAGTCTCCTGAATTACAAACTTTTCTCTTGAAAATCTCTTGAATTTCTTATGAGATAATTCTGCTAAAAATCTCTTGAAGTCTTATGAGATATTTTGTTCAAAATCTCCTAACTTCTTATGAAACTTCTCTTAAATTTTTATGAGACTTATCGCTAAAATCTACTAAACTTTTTACGAGATTTGCTGAAAGAATTATTATGATTTTCTGCAAAGTCTAGTAAAATTTTATGAGATTTTCCTGAAAGAAATTAAACAATTACGAGATTTTCATAAAATCTACTAAATTGTTATGAGAATTTTCTATAAAATGCTAGACTATTACGAGGTTTTTCTATAAAATTTGCTAAACGTGATGGAATGTTTCTATAAAATCTGTTGAATTGAGCGAGATTTTTCTAAAATCTGCTCTTAATGAGGTTTTTCTAAAACTGCTGAGATTTATGAGATTTTAGATCATCGAAACTTGTAAAACCACTTGTGTGATAATTCTTGTAACTTTCAAGGAAAAGAAACCAAGTTTCTTGGGGGAACTTCAAGCTTTTTTTCTATGAATCAAAATCTCTTTATTTACTTAATACATCTCTTATATTAATTCAATCAATCCACAAGAGTTTTATCCATCGCATCCTTTTTCATCTATCAAGTTCATATATATATATATATTCCTCTTGAAAATAATTTTAGATTTCACAACATAATTTCAAGCATATGTCAAGAGTTTATTTAGCAAAAATAGCCAAACAATCACAAGCAATAGACATAGAATCTTTCCTACCTTTCTTCCAAGCTTTCTGTAAACTTTCTCTAGCTTTTTCTTCTCTAATCCAAGCCTTAAACCCACCTTCCCCCTTATATAAGTTGCTATATGGACCGATTTGAAGGGGAAAAATAAGGTTTTGGATTGAGTTTACTAGAGAGGAAGTGTTCTTGAACTAGTTTGGGTATTTATCTAAGAGTATTCTTTGGAAATATGGTGTTTTAATGGAGTTTCAAAGAGAAAAACTTGAAGATGTATGAAGGGAAGAAGAAGAAAATGAGAAATGTTGTAACATGAAAAAGGAGGAAAAACTATTTCTTTTTTATTTTATATATGACACTTACTTGGAGAGTAAGTAGTCATAAAAGATAATTATCCTTATTAGCGGATCAACTTGCCTCATATCAGTATTGAAATTATCTATATTTACTTGATTATTCTAAGTAAAAATTATACGAGATATGATGATAGCCATTATTTATACTAGATTTAGTGTTTGGTGTCCTGGTTATTACTATTTTGGTGTACCGATTAGTACCATTTTGGTACCCGATTGGCATAAAAGAAACTTTACCGAGTTAAAATATCTATTTACCCTTATCCTTATTTTATCTATGTCATTATACAAATTATAGGGTTTAGTCTATATCCCCAATTAAAATATTATTATATTAAATTTTTAATAATATTAAATTAATTTTGTTTTTTTTTATAAACTCCTCATATTATTATGATCATAACTGTATTCTCAAAATTTTCAAAATCCCTATAGATTATTCACAATTAATCATTTTATCACAACAATACTAAAAATCGGGTCATTACACAAATTCTCTATTTTACCTTATATAAAAGCACAGATGCACTTGTTGGCATGGATTTGATGGTCTCTATTGCTGACGGCAAAGAGAAAAGTGAACCTACCAATACTCATTATGGATTATATGATAAGTGCAACCACAAAAGAAAAACAGAGAACTACCAATGTTCCATATGGAATGTTGTTGACTAGGCTTCTCCAACACATACACTTCCCATTTCTCACTAAGAGATATGAGCTCATAGAAGGAACTGTATTTACACCTTCCTCTTTCAGAACTTCAAGGAAGAAGTCCACCATCAGTTTAACCAAAAGGCAGAGTCCTCAACAGACAAGAGGTGATCAAGCTAGAGAAGCCTCTTAGAAGGCCAAGTCTCAACAAGAAAAAGCTAAAGGAAAGAGAAAGCTATGCTCATAGAAAGTAAGCCTGAGAACTCGGAGAAGGAAGGAGGAATCCACTTTGCTTTATCGCTTTGAAAAAAAGGACAAAAAGAAAACAGGAGTCTACTTATCAAGAAACTCATATGGCAACCAAACAGGAAAAGTCATCAGGAGAAAAGATGTTTGGCTTACAACAGATGCCTATGTATCAGTCCAAGAATCTCATATCTGATGAAGAAGTTGCAAAATATGAAGAGGCCGGCTCCGAGTCATTATTTGTGACTCTGAAGATGATGAAGAAGATAGAAGGAAGAAGATCTAGCAGAAGAATTCTCATTCTGGAAAGAAGATGAAGAAAGCCTGCTGAGGAGTGAGAAGGGTAGGCTAAGTGCTACAATCAAGCCTAGCTCTATGGCTAGTCTAATGGAGCCCATCATTGAAAAGCTAGTGAAGGATCCTGAACAAGATATTACAATCATCTTATTGGTGCCTCAACCTTCTCCTTCCATCCACATCACTTATATAGAAGAAGGATAGAGCATTAGATCCTGATCTTCTTGGTGTGGAGGAACACCTTCCTACATTAGCTCCAATGCTAGTTAATGAGCACTGCCTCTGCTCCTACTCCTACTACTGATTGTGCTCCTTCCTCTCTACTACCTCCATGCTGCTTGCTAGGTTTGAATCGGCTTAAGTCTGGGGAACTCCAAGACATTCTTGAGCCATCTCAAAAGTTACTCCAACGCCAGATATACTTACCGCCTCCATCTCAACGGTCTCTAGCAAGCTCTCAGTTCAATCATATTATCCTGTGCCACTTGAGAAAGATTGCCTCTAGGTAGGATCGGCTTGAGGCAATAATTGTAGACACGACGCCCAACTTAGACAAAATAAGAACTACAACTTCAAATTCTTCAGACTAATAAGAGATTCTACGGAATTGAGGTGCCAAAGTTGAAGATGGGATCTAATTCCAGCATACTCCTTCCTGATGACAAAAGAGGAGAAGAAAAGACTTGAAGAAAATCAAGTGCTGAAATTTATGAATACAAGTAAAGAATTTCTTTTTCCATGCATATTCTTTGTTGTTTCGAACTATTTTTTATGTTTTTGACAAACTTTTTATCTTGTTTTATACAATTCGTTTATATTGTTCAATTTATCATGCTTATGCTATCCTTTGGCTCTGATACATCTGACTTCACGTGTTTCTTTAAGCCTTGATACATATCGATGCCTACCTATGCTTAGCTAATCATATATCATGCTGGTAGATGTTTGCCTCTTATCTCTTATGCGTGTGCTTTGATTTGCGTATTCGTTAGCACACTAGGATATTTAGCTCACATATGTAGTTGTGATTAGCTCTAGGAAGTATCTTCTAAAGCACAAATCTTTTTTTTTTGCTCTGATATTTACATCTATCTAATGTACTTTGATATGCATGACATTCTTAAAATGATGCTTTTATAAAACACATTCTCTCTGACACATATATGAGAAGTTCTCTAAAGCTTTGTATAACTTGATCAAAATATAATTGTGTACAGTTTCTGCAAGTCTTGGGAACATGTTCCTATATGCTTTGATGCAACTAAGATTAGTTTGTAAGCCTCATAACCCTCTTCAAATGCCTGCGCTTATATGGCATATAATTTGTTATGTCCTGTTTTGTAGGTTGGTTCACTCTAACTACTAAACACTCAAGTTTTCTTAAGATGAAGTGATGTATGAGCTGAAAACTTGGGTGACTTCTTTCTATTATTCTTCCTAGGAAGAAGGTAATCTCTAATAAGAACTTAGAAAGAAGATTTTTATAAAAGATGAAACTAATTACAAGCTCTAATGACTTCCAGAAGATGAAGAAGAGTTCTTTCTTTTTCAGCATTTTAGCACAAGGTTGTTTTCCAAAATCTCTTGAGTTGTATGCGCTTCATCTTCTTTATACTTGATCTCTCATTTATGACCGTTGCCCTTGATCTATTTTCTTAGTGACATGTGTTGATCTTCTTAATGTGTCTTGGGAATGAAGTCTAAAAGAATAGCTCGATTGTGTCAGAGCCACTTTTCCAAGTTGTAGAAACCATTGTCAAATAGAGGTTCTAGAGTCCATCTTCAGAAACTACTTTCCTGAATGAGGTTTCTAAACTCTTTCTTTTAGAAGCTTGGGAATAGTTAATCAAGTTAAAAGGCTAGATGTCACATCAATCCTTGTCTTCATTTGACTTAATTTGAATTTTAAATTTTCCCTCCCATTTCTCTAAAGTGCACTATTTAACAGTAAACATGCATTCTAAAGAGCTATTTTTCAGTTTCTGGACTTCCTTTGGTCGTCCTTGCTTTAATTAGTGCTCATTGATGAATATATCTTTATGATTGAAGGTAGTAACCACAACTTGCTTCAAAGGATGATGGAACTCTTCATTGTATATCAATTTCTGAAGATGAATGTTACTTTTTGAAGATCTAGAACTTGGTTTCTTGCTCATGAAATCATTCATTTGAGTGTTAAACATAATAATGTTCATTTCAAGGATTGTTTTTCACTTATTTTAAGTCTTGAATCTCTTTGAATGAGATTAAACATGTTTGTACATGGTATAGTGAAAATAAAATTTGTTCATGAAGTCATATGTCAACGAAAATTTTCTTGTTTCTATATTTAAGAAACTCAAACAAATTATTAGTCATTCTTCAAAGGATTTTATAAAAAAATTGGTTTGTTGTCATTAAAAACATTAGGCATTAAAGCTTTCTGAAGAGTTAAAGCTAAAGTTAGTTAACTAGATAAGCTGAGTATTGCAACCCACTAATCAATTTAACAATTTATACCAAAACCAAATTGCAATAAAAGCGCAATATCTCGATGCAAATTGGGTCATCTCACACTAATTTTCGCTTACTATCTAGAAAGAAAGATAAAAATTTGGGGTTGGTCCTTATATGCATCAATATTAAAATGGAGATGAACGAACTAACTAAAATTATTAAACGGATACTAGCTTAAGGATTTCCAAGGGTCAAGGGCTTATTATTTATCACCAATGCACAAATTATCAAACATATGGAGTGTATTTAATTTAAGTTACTAGTGCAACTGCTACTAAAAACTTTGCAATTTGCTTAACAACCTCCAAGAATTCGATTAGCACATACAAACTAACTATACGATTAGAGAACGTCAACATCATATAAATTGGTATAAACCTTTAGTACCAATGGTATTAGCCTAAGTCTTAACCAAGACCCAATTCTCAACTCTTAGTTAATCAAACATACAACAATTAACCAATTAACATATATTCAATCAACATCTTAATAATTCATTTTCATATCAATACCATTCAACAAAAATACACATCCTAAATCATAAAACTCAATCCCATTACCATTACAATCAAGTTTCATAATTGTGAACCCTTAATTAGTCAAGATCATATCAATTAACTAATCAATAATCTCCAAACTAATCATTCAATTACATATCCACATCTCAATACCATTACAATGCAAGCATATAAGAGATATAAGACACAAACAATTAAGAAAACACAATATGCATTGATAATAAGAGAGAGTTTTCAAGATACAATCCTTGAAACCCTTTGGAGAATCCCAAGCTAGCTTCAATCTTTACTTGTCCATGATAAATTTTAAAAAATAGAAAATAAAACCTAACCTAAGAGAATAAGAGAAGAGAATAAGAAGAAGAATATATGGAAGATAAGGAGAACTGAGAAAACTAAAGAAAGGGTAAAATTAGACCTAAGCTATCCTAAACTAAGTGCAATTTTCGTGTCTATTGTTTAGGGAAAAGACATCATATTTAAAGACTAAAAAATGGGCCCAAAATTGACTAAAACACCGCCCAAAACTATCTGATGGAGCCTGATCGCTAAACCTTAGGTTCACTTTGGTGAGATTGCATGATTATGGAGGTTTTCTGGTTTGAAAAATATTTCTAAAGTTGAATCTTGCTTTGGTGAGGACGGGCCTTGCTAAACAAGCTCAAGTTTCATGACAACAAAATTTCTCCAGAGAATTGCCTCACTAAATGACTTTTAGGCCCCGTTTGATCCTTGAAAATTTGAACTAGCTCTTGGTGTCTTCATGAAAGTTGTAGATAATTTTTTTTCTTTTAAAAATGGATGCCTTATTTGCCTCATTGTGATTTTGGATGAGGGAGATGCACCTTGATTATTGAAGCATGATCAATATGGAAATTCAGCACCTCAATGACTTCGGGCTTAATTTGACTAGCTAGACTTTCGATCTAGCTTTCACGCTCATCATGAAAGTTGTAGATCTTTTCTTAGCTTTCCTACAAATCAAAGAGCACAATTTGTAGATACCTACAACTCCAGTTATTATCAAAACATGAAAATAGTGTAAGAAATAGAATTATGCAACAAATATAATTAATGTTCAAATTGATGGCAAAACTTAAATATGATGCAAATATATATAATTAAGCATAAAAGAGACTAGGAGACACCAAGAATAGGGTACAAAATATGTATAAAAATGTGTACTTATCATTCACTAGTATGAAATGTTCAAGATGATAAATCATGGGTTTGTTGATGAGATGACCACAAGAAACAATTCACATCGACTTCAAAGAAAGAAAGTAGAACTTTAATAAGAACTTGAGAACCTTAAAGATTGCATAGAGAACCTCTCATTGAATGATGCTCCTTCACCTCAGAACTCATTTCAATAGACCACCAGAGAAGTTTATGGAGAAAGCATTGATGCTCCTAAAGCAATTCAAACTAAAAATGTCTTTGACAAAACACTAGAAAATTTTGAAGCTCCAAACATTCAAAGAAGGTATCCTTGGTATCTTGTGATTTAATATTTGTATCAGAGATCAAATTATTAGTCATCATAATGAGTGAAAACCAAATCTTCTTCTAGAACAAAGTTCAACATTCTGATTTATGAAATTACCAGAATATATTGATAAGGCCCTTTAACATGAAAGTTAGATCAAGGCCATAAAAGAACAGTTGAATAAGTGTGAGAGAGAACTTAACATATATGAGAATTCTTTTAGGGATTAACTAATATCACGTGTATTTCTCAAGGATTAAATCGATTTCAAAAATCTTTTAGAAACTAAAATAATGTTTCATTTTGTTATCACAAAAATTTGAGTCCTACATCTATAATATAAATAAAGTAGATAACACAAACCCATTTGTATTCCACTAAAGTGCGTATGATTGCACCAAAGAAATCTATCCCTTAATTTAATTATGGATTCTCCAAATTCTAAAAAGGAAATGCTTTGAATAAAGGCAAATGTGAAAGAGTTTTATTGATGGCAAACTCAGTACAACATTCTACACAAAGCATCACTGTGATTTGGATGAGATGAACTACAAGCATGACTAAACTAAATTACTACAGGAAAAAGAAAAGGAAAACATAATGGAAGATAAAATTTAGCATGATGTTTGTTGATTTCTCCCTTTTAGAATGCTTCACCCATAAATACCCATTTGTCTCGATGGAGTGGCTATTATTCTCAATTACATGAAGCTACTCTTGAAATTGCACTAGTGGTGGAAATTCTTTATAACTCCAGTTCTTCAAATTTACAATT
>JAMLFY010000012.1:26266557-26367589 GCA_030441495.1 Dalbergia oliveri | reverse complement strand
ATTTTGCGTGATGCATATTGATTTACAAGATAAGTGCAAAACTTCAAATTTGACTACGGCCTGTCATTTTGAATTTGTCGGTGTTTTATAAAATTACTAGTGTATAGCCCGTGGATTGCACGAAATAATATTATAAAGATAATTAAATGTTTGATTTATCAGTTTAATTTAATTTAATTAATATGTCTATAATTGTGTAGTGAAATAGAATAAAGTTTGAGTGTGTTTTCTTCTTCTAGTCATTAGTTTAGATCACATTAAAAATCCCTAAATATTGCAATCAAGTATAGAAGATGAGAATTAAGCTACAAATAATATTTCAAGGACAAAATGAAATAATTTAGATTATAAGAAAAAGTTATAATAAATCTATTGACCTTAAATTGATGGTGAAGGATTAATTTGATTCTCCGATATGTCTTTTTGGAAAAACTTGTCAATCACTTATTGTCCTTCTTCTTTGAATTGTTTATTGTAAATCACCTGCAAGATATAACAACATAATGTTAGTTCGTTGATATTAGATGGAAAGGTATGAAATAATGTAATAGAAAAAATCAATATTAGTATGAATTTACCATTTGAATACACATTTTGGAATATTTCCCTATAGAAAATATTTATTGTGCATCATTCAGTTAAATAATCATCGTTTTCCAATTAAATTCTCAATCCATTCTTGTCTTTTACTTTATGAAAGAGCTACATATAAGTGTTACAATAATAACATTTGATATTGGTAGATGTAATCCAAATATAGACATTGTTTGGCCTTGAGATTTATTGATAGTCATGAGAAAGGAAACTATGATTGGAAATTGTACTCTACTGAACTAACTTGAATGGACTCATTATTGGAAATCATTCTTGGAATCAAAACAACCTCACCAATCTTGTTGCTAGTAATTGTTAAGCATTCAATGACATGGTTTCCTATCCTCCTTATTTTCAACCTGGTCCCATTGCACAAGCCATTTTCTTGATCTATGTTTCTTCAGAAGCATGATGATTGAACCAGGTTTTTTAAAATTAACTTATATGGTGGAAGTCTAGAACAATTAATCCAATTTAAAATTTCTGGTGAAGGGCAGGTGTTTAATTAGATTCTATGTTCCCTTCTTCAATGCACCACAATGAATAAGAAGCTAAATATATTTTGTTAACATTTTCAACCTCTATTGTCAGGAGCAAGAATTGACATTTCCTTGAAGTAATTGACATGGATAAATTTTCTAAAATGTTTGGATAGACAAATTGTATTAAGTTGATCAAACAGATTTTAATTATATTTGTTTATGAGAATATCATCTAGTATTCTAACTTAGAGCTAGCCATAAATCAAAATCCCAGGAGCAACTAATCCCATATTTTTAACAACCATTTGCTAAATTCCATCAGCTCTTGATTCTTACTTCCATTAGAATGAATTGAAAGCCTCATGCATGTTCTTTGTAAGTTTAAGAACCTTGCAAGAAGACCGCAGATATGATGGATTGATAGAAGCCAGAATAATATCTTATCTTGAACCCTTTGGTATTATAGGTAGGATTTTCCTAAAATCCCTACCTTAGTAGCACAACTTTATTATTAACCAGCTTTTCAGTGTATAAATAACCAAAATGCCCTTGAGGTCATTTTCCCGGAAAATGAGGATGAGGTCATACAAACCACCCTCAAGGGGACATTTTGATGATGATAGGAGATTATATATGTTATGTGTGTTAATAGCAGAAGAATCTCATTTTTGAGTTAGGATGCGCAAATTACCAAAACGCTCATGTGGCTAATTAACATCGATTTACATGCTAGTTGAACTGGACTTCAACCAAGGTTTTAAATGATATTTTTAAGTAATGTTTAACAATAGGTTAACTAGGATAGCCTTGGGAGGTTTTTATGAAAAATTACCAGTTTGCCTGGCTAAGTGCATTTTGGGCCTAATGATGTGATTAGCAAAACCTAAACAATATTAGGCTCTAATTAAAATATTAGTAAATTCTAATTACTAATTTAAAGTCAAAATAATTAATTGAGGTTAATTAGAACCTAAGATTGCTTAGAGAAACTCAAAATCCTTTTCTTAATTTAAGACTTTATGCCACATTTTCATGAATAGTAAGATTCCAATCAATTTCCTTAAATTATGGAAGTTGTCACATGATGAGATTCCTCCCTAATAAAGGTGGATTTATTAATCAAGCAAGACCACTCTTTAATCTTGTCTTGAACCACCTTAATTACCCATTATCTCACCTAAAACACAAATTACAACTCCTAATCCATAGCTTAACCAAATCAACTCCTAAACACACTTATAAACCAACATTAAAATGAGATTTTCTTCCCCATTAGCCCTTAATAGAATCGGCCACACACCTCCCCATTATCATCCATCAAATGTTAAAATTCAATTAAAATAAGCTTAAAGAATCATGCATGCCCATACCTTGACCCATACTTGCTCATGCTTTGAACCATACCCAAGACCATACCTTGCCAAGAGATATTTTCTCTTCCTTTCCTCTCCAAGGCCCTGGCCACTCTCCCATCATCTCACCTCCATTGTGTCATTTTTCTATAAATAGGCATCAAAGAAAGCTTGTGACATTTTTGCTCACTTGTGCAAAGCTTCAAAGTTTCCTTTCTTTGAGTTCTAAGAATTCTTCTTCTACTCCTTCATCCTTCCAAAGAATCATCATCCTCCACCATTTCCCAAACACAAACCACCACACCAACACCATAAACCTTCCTTTAAACACATAACCTTTCCATTTCCAAGCTCAAGAACGCAAGACAAACCTTTCTTTCTCTTTTTCTTCCTTGGCCAAATCCATTCTCCACTTCAAGGAGATTCTCTTTCATCTCATCTAAAGACTAAGCTTCCTTCTTTGAAAAAGAAAATATCTTTGGTAGGGAGTTGTTCTTTTAAAATTTCTATTCTTTTCCTTGGATTTATTTTGTTTCCAAGTTGAAAATTTTTCTTCCTTTCTTCACCATTTCGGTTTTCCTTTTTCCTTGTCTTCCTTTGATCATTTGGCCTCAAGGCCTAGATGATGATGGAACCATGGCTTAATGATGAGGATCTTGGGTGTTGGTTGCAAAACCATCACTTTTTTGACCTCTAAAGCTTGAAGGTTTCACCTTTTTAAGAGTTTTACCAAATGATAATGTTATGTTGTTAAAGTGGTAATCTTGAGCTTAGGACTTAAAGAAATGCATTCATATTTATATTTCAAGTTCTTGCATTACATATTTAGGTTTAAGCTTGCATCTTATATTTTACTTTATCACTTAATTTTAATCTCAAAGCCTACCTATTTCAATCTTAAAGTTGAATGTGATTTAGAGTAAATGCTTAAGGGGCCTAGAGTACTAAAATAAAGAATTGGGCTTGCATTCATATTTATATTTCCTTGCCTAGCATATTTACTTTCCAAGTTATCACTTAAACTTAAAGATTAAAACAAGAGCTTGCATTTTCATATCACTAAATGATTATTCTCAAAGCCTACCTTTAACCTTAAAGTTGAAATATGATTTAGAGTAAATACTCTAAGGGGCCTAGAGCACTAAAATAAAGAATTGAACTTGCATTCATGTTTACAATTCTTGTCTACATATTCTTTTTCAAGTCATCACCTAAAACTTAAAGATGTAAGCTAGAGCTTGCATTCTCATATTTAAATTTAAGCTTTGCATAGCATATTTATATTTCTTGCTATCAATCTAAAAGACTAAGAATGAAGCTTGCATTACATGTTTACAATTATTCCATCACTAAAAATTAATTTAGTGCTCAAGATTCACCATTTTAATTTACATAACAAACTTTGACTTATAAAATACATATATATATATATATATATATATATATATATATATATATATGTTATTAAGTAAGGACATATTTGATTGAGTTCTTTAATTTTCCATCGATCTAAAGATTTCTAATTGTGTGGCTAGGACAATAAAGATTACTTATGAGGATAACTTGGAGTTAAAAATGTGGAATGGCTAGTTATTAAAGAATGTTGTGATGTTTCCATGTGCTTGAGGAATTATGTGATGTTGAGACCATGCATGATTAGTTGCTTGAAATGCATATGGCATATTATGATTCTTACTTGGCATATTATAAAGTTCCTATGTTTAAACAGAGAAAATATATATGATGTGACTATGACTTTGCATTTTGACATGATAAGCTAATATAAAGGTGACATAAAACTATGTGGAAATGACCTCTAGACTCCCAAATTAAAGGTTATGAGAGGTGATTCACAAAAGGAAATAACCCTTATAGACTCCCGAATTAAAGGTTATGATAGGCGATCCTTAATGCCTCAAAATTGGACTTATCAAAAGGGATAAGTTAATGACAACTAGTGAGGTATGAGCTCATAACCTAGAACTCTCAAAAGGGAGAATATTAGGGTGGCCCCAAGGAAAAGAGAATAAGAAGTCTAAATCACCTAAAATAAGTTATGATGAGATATGTTGCTATGATTATGTTTTCTAACTTATGTCTTGACTTTAGTATGGACATGCATTTCATAATAAAGTATGTTGCATTCATACCCAAGATGCATACTAAAACAAATGGACCTCGGTAAATTACACTTAAAACCTTAAAATTAAACCATATGCATGTTCACCCTTTTTAAAAAAACATGAGGTTCCTGGGGACGTATATGATGACATTAGGATATGGGATTTCCACTGAGTCTCTTTATTAAGATTCTCACTCTCTCTATCTTCCTTTCTTTTGTCACGTCTTCAGAGGACCATGACCACGTTCGTGATCTTCGTTGACACGGGTTAGGAGGTGCACTATGATCCAGACCAGCTCCTATCACTTCGAAGGTCATTGTGCGATACGCATTTTTGCATACATGGGATGCCCCTTTGCTTATCCGGTCTAGCTTTAGGTTCACCCCCATGTCCACTATGATGATGATCTGATCTTTGAGCGCTCTCGACCCTCGCGAGCAACTCGACTTGCTTTCTTTTCGGCTTCGCGGTTCATGACTACCCTGAGTGCGTACCCGTGCGAGGCGTTCGAGATTACCCATCAGAGGACTCCCACACATATCTACTCGAAGTTCTACACCTACGGCACCCATGGACATTGATTCAAGGCAGGAATTAGTGACCTAGCCCAGGTTCAGCCTAACTCAGGAAAATCTTCTTGTTATGGAGGCCATGTTTGTCCCTCCTCCTGCATATGCCCAAGGAGCTTGCAATTCATTGGGTATGTACCTTAGACTGGAGGATTCAGATTTCGCCGTAACCATGATGGAGGACCAGTCTAGTGCCGAGTTGTCACAAGGATCCCCTTTCTTGCTGCATCTTTTGATAGGGGTGACTTTTGGTTGAGCATTCGTAGGGTTCAGGAGGGGAAACTATTGTTGGTTTGAGTTTTGTGGTTCCATGTATTTCCTACTTCCTGTATTTTCTTTTTGTTGTTTACTTATGTATTTGAAAGCTCAACCTACTCTCTATATGAAGTAACTCTGTTTATTTTATTTCTTATATATTATGAACTATGTTATCTTGTGACATGTAATATAAGTTAGTTTCATGTTCATGAATGCCATGTTGGAAATGTATATGTACATGATTCATATATGTCTCTCTTTGCTTTAATGGCGCTTAACGGTTTAAGCTACATGCGGCTTCGTTTTGCTTTATGTTTTCAAAAAAAATTTTACCCATATTTTCTCTAAGTATTTTAATAAAAATAAATTTAAAGAATGAAACAAAGAGTAGTAACTAATAATTAATTTAATACATCCTAGCGTATAGGTTAAATATTAGGTGTTACATTTTCCACCAAATGGCAAGTGGATTATAAGATAAAACTACAAACATCCTTGAGGGTCTATCTAATACCTCATAATAGTACTTGATAAGTGTAAAACTTTAATCCAGATAATCAATTTTGCCATGTTCAACAATCTTGCATTCCTTGTCTTATGCTACATGTTAAGTTTTCATTAATATTCAAAGGTATATTAAACCTTGAATGAGCTATTCTTTCATTTGGTAGTAGTGAGAGGAATTTACTAGAAGCATCATTAAAAACAATGTCACCTTTTGATCTTATGGAAAAAGACAAATCTTCATAAGAACATTTTACTAGTCCTCTATGACCATATAAGAAAAAGAACCAAGACAATTAAGGTACATTGCATTAATTATTTCATCATACACCATTTCTTGCTTGTGTAATTGTTTTCATTTACATCCAACCAATTCAATAGATAGAGCTTGCTAATCAAAGTTTAGTTCCTCCATTAATAACATGTCTTGCATAGTAGAAAGTACCTCTTGAGAAGAAAGAGGCATGTTACAATATCGATTAATGACTTTCCATTTGATTGAAGTAGCTTTTCAATACTAGCTAGTGCCACATTTTTTATTTGTTCATCTGATAGCATTAAATCTGCAAAATAAAAAGGGTAAATAAAATTGTGCAAATGTAAAGTGATTTTAAAAAAAATTTAGTTATGTTCATGCAAAAGTGATTTTCATTGCATATATAGAACATCATCGATCTGAAAGAAATTGCCAACAATTTTCCAATACGATCTCTGGTCTATTAATATTGTTAGATGTCAAAAGTATGACAAATAATTTCTAGAGATATGCACCTAAAACCCAAGACTTGCTTCAACAATAGCATCAATAAACTCCTTGTCATCTTGGAGTAATCCCAAAGCATAACATGGATCCTTGAATGAAGAATAAAGAATACCATCAACAGTTCTAATATCCTCAAAATTAATGCAACCCTTTTGAATATTCAACAATAGTCTACTAAAATAGAGAAATTCTACCAATAGCAAATCCTTGCTTTCTTGGCATCCACTTTGAACAATTATATCCAAACAAACTTTGTAGGCAACTCACTATTATGTAAGACTTCTTGCTTGAGGATATAATTTGTTGAATTCCATCCAATGTATTAGCATTGTTTTCTTGAAATTAGTATTGTGCATAACATCATAATATTTCATGGTCTTTGAACACTACTAGTTGTTGTCTAGGAAAATGAAATGACAATCTAATTATAGCACAATTTGTATCTCAAATCCAAACAATCTCCATGCAGCTTCACAAGCACTAATATATCTCAATCATAATATTACGAATTTTGTTTACCTTTATATTTGAGGAATTTGATCCTTCACCTCAAAACAAAGCTATGGTGACTTGTCATTTCCCTTATGAACATATTTTAAAAGATATTTAATGGTAAGGTCTGGCAAGTATATTCTACATTGATATGACAACTATATTTTAAAAGCAATGTAGGATTGTAAGGAACTATATAAGTATTATCCAACACAATTCCCCTTGTTAATTGTCCTTCTATTATCCTTATGTATATACTTTAGAAACCTAACCTCATCAATAATTGTTCTTGGATGAAAGCTTTTTGGGAAAAATTTTGAGCACTTACCATTTACTATGCATGGGCTATCTTTATTATGATGTCCACATGGACCATGCACCATGTATCTTTCAACAAATGCATATAACTTTGGATTTGTTGGAATTTCAGCACATACCTATCTATATCATCAATGTGATTGGGCTTGAAATTTTGTTGCATGAATAAAAGGATGTGTGCATGAGGCAAGCCACACTTTTGGAATTCATAGTGTAAACATCTAAAAATTCAAGAATTAAATAAATTACCACATGTTTTTAACAATGCTAAAAATTAATATAGAAAACATAAATAATTTGTGACTTACATCCATTAATTCTTCCAAAAATCAGGCCATCTTTCAAATCTCTTATCAATTCATCCAATTTCATTTTGAATACCTTGCATAATGTTAGGTCTATCCTCTATGTTTAACCCATTTTCTAACAAATCTTTTTATTTCTTTCCATTATGGGTTGCAAGTGATAGTGATGAAATAACTTGGATATCAACAAACTTGCATATCGCAAAGGCATCCCTACAATTATTAAATATGTACCTTGGTCCTCCTATAAAAGAACTTGGTAGAATTATTCTATCTTGTAGTAAGCATCTATTTTCCTCTCACTAAGCATTCATGCAGCCCCTATATTGATCAACTCTAAATCTTAGTTGATTTTTCCTTATGTTTTTTAATCTTTCAGATTTTACCATTATATAACTATCTACTAAGAATTGTTGAAAGAACATTCTTGATATGAGTATGATAGAGGGCTCATCAACCTTCTTCCATTAGTACATCTTTTACGAATTAATTTTAATCTAACATATGAGAAGTTACCTTCATCATACATATTTTAGCATATTTCAATGACTTTGCCAAAACATTGTGCTCATCAAGCATTAGCCTCAAAGAAGAAATCTCACGATCTATTAATGAAATATTTGCTCTTTGCTTGGTACAATTAAAAAAAAGACATTATAAATATTGTCAACCAAATAATACTAAATAAATTTTAAACAATAAAGTACTTTAAACTCATTGAGCCTATTTTCAATCTCATTATTTGTGTCATATATATAAAGCTGTGAAAATTTTGGTCTTTCATTATCTAGTGGAATCAAACTTCCAATACAATGATAATTTTGTCCTCCAAGCACAAAGTTAGGAGGTGCTTTTCCATTATTGATGCAATGGTCAATTTTCCAAGCCATTAAAGTGAATGAAAACATTCCATTGAATGCCTTATATTTTTCAAAAAATGTCTACTTTTATCATCATCCATTCTATAGAGTTGTTGTAAAATTTTAGGAGGTTGTAATAGACTCGGTAATTTAACTTTCCCTTCTTCTTCAAAAAAGTGAAAGCCTGGGAGTGTTATATCATTTTACTCCTTGCAAGTCTTTTAGAAAACCACATCAAAGCCTTGCAAAATTCACACTCATGAGTTGGATCTCCAAGATCTAATGTATCTATGTTATAAAAAGAACATATATGTCTCAAATTTTATTGATGCCAAAGCACAAAATTTTAAAGAAATGAGCCAAATTTACCTTATTGTATATTCAATTTAGAAATGTACAAACTTTCTGCATATTTTAATTAAGTTGAAGTTAGTAAAAAAAAAACACAATAAAAGGCTTAGATAAATAAATCTAAATAACAATAGTATTTATATTATTAACCTTCACTATTAAAGTCAACTAGTTGGATAGTCATCCATATTCAACTCTATATTTATATCATCATGGCCATTAACAACTAAATATTTAAATAAAAAATTAAAACAAAATTATCAACTAATATTAATATTATTAATGGATTAAATTGACTATAATCTTACAAAATGAAAACTTACTTTCAAAGTCTTTCATTGGATCAATTAGGTTAAGCTTGAAGACTTGATGCTTGCATAGATGATTGACTAATAGAAAATTATGAGTTTTGAAACAAAGATGAATTGTTGATTCTGACAAATTGAATTACTCTTGAGCTTTGTATCAAGTGCTTCTCAAATTTTATATGTTGACTTAAAAATGTAAAAAGAATGATATTTAACATAATAGTAACTAAGTATACAACGTGACTATATATTGTTAAACAAATTTTTTGATGATAATATAAATACCTTATCTCAATTGAAGTCAATGAAGATTTATTAGATGCCAATATCCCATTTGTTGAACTTTCAGCAAGACACGAGTGATTAATTGTTGGAGTTGATAAAGTGAATGTTTTTGGTCCTAAAATTTAATATGGTGCCATAATTAAAGGTAAAATAGTCTGAAAGTAGTAATTTAAACATAACATGTATAAAATGTTTAAATTACCTAGTGCTTTGTGCTTTTTAGAATTTGAGTAATTAGGAGAATCAACTATTAGCAATTTCATTGTTCTCCTTTCCACCCCAACTTTGCTTGACATTAGTTGTAATATAAGAGGCCATTGTATAGCAAAGGAAAAGTTAGAAGATTTTGTGAATGAGTATAATTAATAAAATTAAATTGTTAAAAAAGATATAAGTGTTTGCGAAACTCACCATTTGAAATGTTTGATAAAGTGTTCTAAGATCTTTCTTTGTTAGCTTGAGAAATAGTCCTCCCTGTTAAACCTTCACAACAACTTGTAGAAGACATTTGCATTTCTAACAAACTACTTATAGTGGACTTTCTTTGTGAAATTGTCATTGCATCACCTAAATTTTCATTATAACTTGATAGGTTTCCTACAATTTATTGAATCAACAAAAAAGATAATAATTTAACAATATATTATATAAAATTTGTATTATAAAACAAATGAAAAAGTTATATAGTCTAACAAAATCTCAATGTACATGGATTAAAGACATTACTTTTAAGTAAAAATAATAAGATTATAGATGATTAATTTTAATAGCTTTTAAAGTTTTTATGACTATACATAAAAAAATTTTGTTTTACAAACTAAAGCTTAAAGTTCTTGAACCTACATAAATTATTATTCATATAACTACTTCCTGATAGCATTAACAAATAATTGCAACAGGCTTGGACCATCTAAATATTAATTTAAGTACGTAATTATTTAATCAAACTTTATTAAACTTGAATCCAAAAAAGACTACTATATTACATCACCAGCAAAAGAATTGGGTATTGATTGCACTGCCATATGTATTGTTAAATTCCAAAGTAATAGCATGTATATTGTTGCTTTTTAAAAGAAAATAAGTATGAATAAGAGTATAGTAACTAACCACTGCTAAATAAGTTTACACTTATATCTAAATCAATGCTTCTTTTCCTCTTATTGTTCAAAATGAATTCCCTCCAGTCTTGCTAATTTAGGTATCAAATGATAATACTAGGACTCCATCTCACTTTGTACCCAATGATTTTCATAAAAACTGATGCATGAATGCTTGGACGAAAAGATGAGAAAAAGACTACAACACTTGACAATGGTTATTCATGCAATGCGATATCCATTTCCAAAATCAAGAGTAAAATGTGTCTGGTTGAATGTTTTAAAGTTTCGAAATAATTATACCTTGGCTAAACCTACTGTGTGTTTGTGATTTTTGACCACAGCATTGTAATGAACTTATCATATATTGAGTGGTCCTCGATTTATTGTGTTGTATTAGTAACATACAGTACTTCTCTATCTGTTCAACTTTACGGTAATTCATAGCTCTAATCTCATTAAAGCTTACACCATTAGGTGTTTTGTAGAGTCATAGTTGATGAGTTGACAATATAATAACAAAATAGTAAGTAGAATGATAATCTTATATGAAAATACATGATATGTGTTTTTCTGTTAAATAAGTTTCCCAAAGAAGTAAGAAAAGAATTGATAACAAAATCTGTCCTATTGCTAATCCAATAAGTCTTGGAAGCTCTCGTCTTAACTATTTGTATCTAAAGTAGAAAAATGAGAAACAAAAACCACATTTTCAATTTTTTTGTGTTTATTATAAGTTTGAGTTTTATTGCAATGATAGTGTTAGTTGTGATCTTTCAATTTCTCAGTTCTGTTTACTAAGAAGGGAAAATGACACCTTTATAATTGAAGTTGTCATAATAGCATTGCATGACTTTTACAACATATTCTACACACCTGGATGAATAACTTTGTCGCAGGTAAATTTATTATTGCTTGGGTCATACAATTTTTATTTAATCATTGTATCATTATTAATCCTTTCAAATTGAAGTTAGTACTTTTTAATATAAGAATAAAATGAGAGCTTGGTTCTTAAAGGTTAATTATGTTGCTCTCTCTGATGAAGCAACAATATGTTGATGATTTACAATAAGTGGATTTTATGTTGAGCAAACCATGTGACATGTGGGCATCATGAATAACTTAGTTATGCAATTGAGTTGAATTTAAGTTAGATTTTGGATTGAATCATAGGTACAACTCTTCATATTTAAGAGTCCTTTATTCCTGATTCATTAGTTTTGATGTAAAGCTTGTTGGTTGAATCTTTTATGCTTTGACACTATTAAATTAATATTATAAAGAAAATACAATGGTCAATTGATTTATAGATTTGGTAACGACCTTCAACCTATTTCAACTTACCCAAATGAACTATTTTTTGATAAAATTTGTTTAGTAAAACAGCTATGTTAGCCTTGTATAACATTATGCATAAGGGTTAAGATTATATATGATATAATGAATAAGTACCTTATTCAAATTAGAACCATCACCAAAACTACTTAGTAATTAAGAATTGTGAGGGGGAATTCCAACTGAAAAACATAACCCAATTTTTTTTTTTATTGTATAGTATTTGCAAATAGATTCAGTACATAACAATAAACTATTAAAAATCATGACCCTAACATACATCATTGATCTTGTATTTTTGTTTGAAGGCAAAGATGATAGGCGTTGAACAGAGCTTTAAAACAGTAATGACACAAGGTTGGAAGGAATTAAAGTCATAAATTTTGACAATCACTTTAAAAAGAAATTCTTCTCCATGAATGCATTGATTTCAACAGGACTTTCTTATCTCCACCTACATGTTAAACAATCAGAGATAGTAAAAACTGATTGGAAAATAAATCTAATTATGAAAAACAATAAAAGCTAAATAAAATACACCCTAGCAACATGAGCTGCCTTTTAAATCATTAGCTGAGATGTTAAGAAAATTTGCTACCTTTCTATCATAAATAATGAAAAAAAGAAGAGTCTATTTGATCCTCTATCCTTAACCTAATGCTATTCTTGCCAATAGCATAAAATTCTTCCAAACAAAATATTTTATGGAAATATATGATTTTTTTTTAAGAGATGTCAGAACTTTTGAATGAAGGTAGTTTGTAATGCCTTGATTTTTCCTAAGTGTAAAAATGACCAAAATGCCCTCGAATCATTTATGCCTGAAAAAAGGAGGACGAGACCTATTCTTCGAGGGGTTAGTTTAGTGTTTTAAGGGAATTACATATGCAATGGATGTGTTAGAGATGAAAATCTCAATTTCCTATTTTTTCGTACGTGAAATTACCGATTTACCCTGAGGTAATTCAACGCGGATTATGTGATGGACAAACCCACCATCACCCAGAGTTCGAATGTGATAACAAAGAGTGTTTCATGATAACTGGAAAGTCCAAGTGGTCTGGGGAGTCCTTATGTGAATTTAAGCTTTACCCTTGGTGCCAAACAACTTTAATTAAATGGTTATGGAAACATGGGCAATATTAGGTTCTAATTAAAGATAAATTAATTTTATCTATTAATTTGGAGTCGAAATAATTATTTGAGGTTAATTGAGGCTTAAGATTAATTAAGGAAAATCAAATTCCCTTTTAAATCAAAGACATTATGTCATTTCAAACCAAATAGTGTTTTTTCTTTCCAATCCCTTAAATTAAGGAACATGTTTGAATTTGAATTTCAAACTAATTGGGTTTAATTCAAACTAGTGAGCAAGACCACTCTTAATCATGTCTTGCAAGCCTTAAACACATGATTACAAATCCAAACACCTAATTACCAATCCCTAACTCACTCCTTGATTAAATCTACCTCCAATATACATCCTAACTTACATGAAAGATGAAAAATCCTTCCCCAAAAGAGCCAAGAGGCCTTGGCCTCCCTCCCCCAATTTCACCCTCATATTTAATATTTTGAACACACAAACACTCTCATTCACACAATTGCCTTTTTTGGCCAAGACTTTGTGTCAAAAAATTCTCTAAGGATTCTCTCATCTCTCTTAAACCAAAGCTTACTCTTCTTCCTTGTCCACCACCATTCTCAACCTTCCCTCAACTCACATACACATAACCATTCACTTTCAAGATCAAAGCTTTCTCATTTTCAACCAAAGAAACAATTTGGTAGGGATATGTTTTGAGTTTCTTCTCTTGTTTCTTGTTTTCTTTTCGGATTTGGAATGATGGAATGATGGTGTTGTTGTTGTTTGTAACACTCTAGTAATTAACCAAATACACCTAGGTTGAATTGGATTAATGACTAAACTTTACTCTTTGCTTTGGTTCTTTCATCATATTTTGAAAATACTTAATGAAATTACGAGCCATTTTTTTTTAACATAATTGAAATCGTGAGCCGCATAACATAAACGATTAAGTGGTAGTAAAATAAGACATTTAAGAATCTAAATATATCATATTGGCTCCATCACATAACATCCATAATGCACATCACAACATATATACAATAACCTCACTCAAAAGGTGAGTTAAGTTCATACATCATATCTTACATATTCACACCATAGGAAACTATTTATAAGGAAATTCATGCCCCTAAACTAGATAACCTTAAAATCTAGGAAGGCTACTCTAAAACTTGGATGTATAACACTCTTAAGACTACTTAAGAACTCTCTAGGGCCACTGTCTTGGAAACGGGAGAAACCCGATCTGACGAGTTCCTCGGAAGGGGGCATACAAGATGCACCAGGCTGGGGTCGCATGGACGATCTTCTTGCTAATCTCGGTTGAACAACTGTTTTCTCACTACCCTCTCTTACACGTGGGAGAGTAGGAGAGAGCTCTCAGAATAAGCATGAGTAGGAGGGTCCTTGAAGGATGAGTTTCAGAATATCTCATTCGTGGATTATACTCTGGAAAACCATGGACAACAGATGAGGCGGGATAAGAACGTAACATTCTTTCATCAAGTGGACGTGCATGTTCGAAAACCATTTTATCGCCATAGGGAGAAGTAGGAGAAAAATGATAACTAGGGATAGGATGTGCAAATGGACGACCTACGTAAATAAAACACGAACCGAGCACCTTCCTTCAAAGTGATACGAATGCACCGGATCATAGTGGAATTCCCAAGTGGGGTGTCAACGACGGGACGAATGTCGCATCTGAATCGAAGACAATGACGGAAATAAAGGAAAGGGAGTGAGAATCTTACTAAAGAATTCTCAGTAGGTATCTCCTTCTACGGTGTCATCATCAAAGTCTCCAGGAATTCTGGGTTATTATAAAATAGTGAACATACGAAGATTAAATTTTAAGTTCAAAATACTTTTACCAGATTCGGCTAATTTTAATTATGCGTCTTATAATGCATCATAATCTTAACATGTCATATTTATAATGAACTTTTCTTTTATCATTACATCATATTCCTCATCATCATCATTAATATAACATGCATAGAAGAACATCATATTTCTCATCATCAACTCATGTATGTTATGCACAGAAGAATATCATAATAGCTACACATGGACATGGTGCACATAATTTATTTCTTTAGTACCTTAGGTGACTTTAAAATCTTATCATCCTCATTATTTTCCTTGGGCCACCCTATACTCCACCCTTTTGGGAGTAATCTAGGTTATGAGCTCATACCTTACTAGTCGTCACTAGCATATACTTATCCTTTTTGATAAGTTAAAGTCCTGACTCTACCCTTTTGAGAGAGAACGGGTTAGGGGGCTAGAATCACCTTTTCACCACCTATAGTTTGATGGGTCCAGGATCATTTTCTTATAAATTTTAAGTCACCAATAAGTCTTTGCATGTTACAACTCGCAATTCATAATAATTCTAACATTTTCTTATTTACAGTCTTATCTGGAATAATATATATCAACTATAATCATGCATTTGGAGATTCCAGGAAAAGAGAGGTGGGTCACAATGGACACGCTTAAATACCAAATCTTTCCTTAGCCGAATCTTTCCAAATTGCACTTTTACAGGAATACACTTTCTTCCAGGAACAAAATATGTCCTTATTTCATGCATAAGTTTTCATTGTTTGCAACAGCAACTATAACATACAAACCAGGGAATCAATCAATGACACCAAATTCTTGATAAGCATCAAATCACATTTTAAGTACACATAAAATTACTAGCTTCCCATAAAATTCTTACAAAGTTTTAAAACTCTTTTAGAACTAATTCTTTTTGTTAAACTTGAAAGAAGTCATAGGACTTTAGGCCTAACTTAACCATGGGACCGATTTATAACTTGAAAGAATGTTCATAATTAAATCTTTCACTTAAGATAAAAGGAGCAAGTCTTGAGCTTTAGAGATTTAGGTGACATCTTAGAATTATTACCATGCTATGCAACCTTATTTTAATCTTATCTTTATAAGGTGATAGCTTGGAATTATAAACATGATATGCAATTCCATTTCTTTATCTTTAAGATTTAAGGTGATGACTTGAAAATTAAACATGATGCAAGAACTTGTAATATAAACATGATGCAAGAAACTTGGAGCGGCGGAATCCGCAGGGCAGGAGAGGAGAAGAGAATCTTAAGCAAGGAGCGGCGTAGTCCACACGGACCGGTGAGGGAGAAGAGAATTACATTTTTTAAGCTCCAATTCTCAAGACTTCTTAAAGAATAAATTCTTTAACTCCAATTATCTCATTTCTTCGCTTATGATTCATAAGCAAGTCTTTGAGCTCTAGGATTTTTAGGTGATGACATAAAATAAACATGCCATGCATTGATTCTTTTAGCCATTATAAAATAAAGTGAGAGCATAAAATAAACATGAGATGCAACTTCTTTATTATCTTTAGAGATTAAGTGACAACTTGAAATTTAAACATGAAATGCAAGCTTGAAATTTAAACATGAGATATGCAAGTTCATTTATTTATTCTTGAGAATTTAGTTATGACATAAAATAAATATGGCTGTGCAAGGCATAAACTTAAACATGGATGCAAGTTCACTTGATCTCTTTACTAGAGCTCCTTCAAGACTTTAAGAGAATTATGATTTCAACCCAATATATGTATCTTAGCAAGACAAAGTAAAAAATACATATTTCATATTCAAACCTCAAGATAAAAACATTATTCTTTAAAGTTTTGCATTAAATGGAATGTTCAAGCTTTAGAGGCCTAACTTGTGATGGATTTACAACCCATATTCAAGGTCCTCATCATCAAGCCATCATTTCATTCCTTCCTAGGCCATTTGGCCGAAACCATGAAAGGAAAATAAGGAAAGAAAAACTAAAATTTTAGAAGCTTTGGAAACTAGTGAAACCTTCAAGTTTTAGAGATCTAACTTGTGAAAGCTTTGCAACCAACACTCAAGAATCTCATCATCAAACCATGGTCTCATCATAAGCTAGGCCATATGGCCGAAATACTTTAAAAAGAAAGGAAGAAGAAACTGAAAATGAAAACTTAAAAGAAAGCTCATGAAAACATCATTTTTGAGCTAGAACATAACTTGTCAAAGCATAAAATGAACTTAGAAACAACTCCCTACCTAATTTGATTTGAAAGAAAGGAAGAGAACTTGGTTTCCTTGAGTGAAATGAAGAAAATATCCTTGAAAACTGAAGAAAGAATTCAGCCAAGAGGAGGAGGAAAGAAAGCTTTTGGTGCTCCTAAAACTAGAATTTGTGTAAGTTATGAACTAAGCATCTAAACTATCTTCAAGCATGCCTATTTATAGAGATTTTGCAGCTCATAAATGGACAAAGGAAGGAAGGAAATCTGACCAAAAATTAGAGAAAAAAAATAAGGAAGAAAAATCATTTTGTTTGGTGGCTTAAAACATGGAATCATGTTTCCATGTTTTCATGATTCTTTGTTTTCATTCTTTGGATTTTTGTGTAATAATTTTCTGACTTATTACTCAATAATTTCGTGCATTACAGCCTTGTGGAAGAGGATTTTGTGTGTTCCATGTATTATTTAGGTGTAGGCAAGGTATTCATGCAATTTAGAGAATTTACGGTTAAGGGTTTAAGTGAATTACTAAGCAATTTGGGTGTTTTAAGCAATTTTAGGTTCTAATCAATCTAAATAAATAATTTTGACTCTAGATTAGTAATTAGAATTTAATAAGCTTTAATTTGAGCCTAATATTGCTTAGGTTTCGTTAGACAATCGAAAATCTCAAAATTTGCAAAACTCACAAGCAGGGGCAAAACGTCATTTTACCCAAAAATTGGGACCATCCGACTTAACCAATGGTCAATCATAACTTAAAAACACCTTTTAAAATATTTTAGTGAGGTTCGGACTAATCCAACGCAATGAATTAAAAGCGAGGGCGTTTTGGTCATTTCGCGTCGGAACTCAAAATTGATTCTTCTCCTCTATTAACACACATAACACAAACAATCCTTTATTATCCTCAAAACATCCCCTTGAGGATGGGTGGGGCCCACGATCCTCATTTTCTAGAGTAAATAACCTCAGGGCATTTTGGTCATTTTACACATACAGAAATTGGGGTTTGCAATGCTTGTACGAATTGCTCCTAACTTCTCTTCTAACGTTATATTCCTTTATTGAGAATTGTTTGGTCTCAAATTTTATATAATATTTACCTACGGTAATTTGGTAATTTCTAATGACAGGTAAAAATTAAGTAAAAATTGGGGCGTTACATTGTTCTTTTTCTTCTTCCTTTTTATTTTGGATTGCATTTTCCTCTTCTTTATTTCCATTTTCAATTTTGTTTGTTGTTGGATATTGAGAAACCATGGCTTGATGATGAGAGATCTTGATGGTGAGGTTGATACCACCATGTGCTTGAGGACCCAAGTTTTAGTTTATTTTGTTGGTTTTAAAGAATGGTAAAGATGAAATGTTGTTGGTCTCTTTGAAATGCTTTCTTTCTTTAATGTTCAAGACCATAGCTTGATGATGAGGGTTTCTTAATGTTTGGTTGTGAAACCATCATGTGTTGGACCTCTAAAACTCAAGGCTTGATTTTGGTTTCACAAAAAGTATGGAAAAATGGTTTATTGTTGGTTGTCTTTGTTGGTTTTTCTTTGAGCTTGATGGTGAGTCTAAAGAAATAGGTTCTTGGAACCATGGTGTCAAAAGACTTAAAGCTCATTCCCATTTTGTTAAGATTGATTGGGGTTGAGATTTTGATTCTTTAAAGTCTTGAAATGAGCTCTAGTAAGATAATAGAAATGGACTTGCTCATGTTTATATTTCAAGCACTTGCATCTCATGTTTAAGTCTCAATGTCTTGCATATCATGTTTATTTTGAAGTTACCACTTAAATCTTAAAGACTAAAGAAATGAACTTGCATTTCCATGTTTAAATTCTAGCCTTGCATTTCATGTTTATTTTTAAGTCATCACCTAAATTTTGAAGATTTAAAAATGAACTTGTATTCTCATATTTACTTTCAAATCTTGCATATCGTATTTAAGTTTCAAGTCATCATCTAATAATGACAAAGATCTAAAATGAGGATTGCATAGTATGTTCATTATTTTTGTCATCACTTAAATTCCTAGAGCTCAAAGACTTGCCCTTGTACCTTAAAATGGAAATCTTGATCATGACTATTGGATGTGTTTTAGTCATGAGGCAATGTTGGTTTTGATTTGTGAAAATGTGAAAATGGTTTCAAAGGAATGATAGAAGGATGTTTTAAAATGGTCTTGAGGTGAAAGAGTAACTTGGAATGTGTCAAAACTTTGATTCTCGAATTTTAGGATTTGGTATCGATTACCAGCCTATGTAGTCAATTACCAAGATGATCATTTGAAAGATTTTGGCCTAGGTAATCGATTACCAAGGATAGTATTCATACCTGGAACTAGTTTTTGGCTTTGGTAATCAATTATGAGTCTTGTGATCGATTACCATGATGTTCTTTGTGCCTAGAACAAAATTCTTGGTTCTGGTAATCGATTACCATGCCTATGTAATCGATTACCATGATGTTTTTTAAGCCCGGAATAAGTTTTTAATTTTGGTAATTGATTACCAGAACCAAATGTGCAAATAAGTGTGTTCTAAGCAAGGTGAAATGGATTAATGACCCTATATGCTTATATGTTGTTGATGATTCCCTAGTATGCTATTTATATGTATATATTGTAAAGCATTGCATATGCATTAGTGTCCTTGACTTCCAGCACTGGGTAGGAGCATGTATACTGCGATTAGATGATGATTGATAATATGCCTATTAAATATGTGCAAGAGATGTGAATGCATATGTGAATAAATGACATGAGGATATTGTGGCATGATGAGATTATGATTGATTGGTTAAGATGCATGATATATGAAAGTTATGAACATGATATCTGTCATGATGAAATTATGATTACATGTCACATTGCATTTCTAAATTAACATACCAATATTAAGGTGACATAAGACACATGGAAATGATCCTCTAGACTCCAAATTAAATGTTATGAGAGGTGATCCAAAAAGGATCCTTTAGACTCCAGGAATTATTGGTTATGAAAGGTGATCTTATGCCCCCTAACCCGCACTCTGGAATCAAGAATTTAGCTTATCAAGAAGATAAGTGTAGACTAGTGACAACTAGTTGAGGTATGAGCTCATAGCCTAGAACTCTAAAAAAGGAAGAGTATTAGGGTGGCCCTAAGGAAAAGAATAAGAAGCTTAAGTCACCTAAAAGAATGAGTAATGTTGAAATAAATTGCATTTGTTATGCTATGTTCATTCAATGTGATCTTATGATATCTCACTATAGCATTGACATGCATGCATGAATTAGTATGCTGCACTCATGCATTAAGATTCATGTTGCACCCCCCTGCTTGACCTTAGGGACATTCCGTCTATGTCGTTATCGCCACCTCGTCATCGACTCATGGTCAGACCCTTCCGAGGATTCACCCACCAAATCCATTCAGGTTCTCCCTACCGTTTTTGTGAGGATAGAGTTTGGTAGTGATAGGGAGGCTACCATCACAGCTTATGAGAAGCCGTGCTTGTTTGTGGAAAAGCCACCCGACCTCGAGGTGCTCATGCTCACCCTTCTCCGTCCCCACAACCAACTAGCTGGCCTAGTGGATTGGGTATCTTCCTCCCTCCCTGGAGCAATAGCAGTAGAGTCGATTTTGGATCTTTTAGAGCGCCCATGGACATGTAGTAGATGGATAGCCTTCTTTTGCTTTTTATTATTAGAGGTTATCTACCCAAGGCGAACCCGGAAGAGTAGGGGAGAGGTCTTTTATTTAGTTTGATTTCATTCATGGATATTATGGGATTATTTGTATTTTTAGCCCAACCTTTGTTGGTGGGCATGATATGACTCTTTCATATATATTTTGGGTATGCAAAGTGGAATGATGACCTCTTGACAATATATATATATATATATATATATATATATATGGTGAATTTCTTGTGTTTATAATGTGGAGCTTTATGTATGTTTGTATCTTGTCTTTATCCCTTTCCTTTTTCGCACATTCAGATGTTGTTCTTTACGTATGCGTGGCTCATGTTTTGTTTCTAAAGTTCAAAAAAAATTTACCTGTATTTTCATTAAAGTATTTTCAAGAGTTTAAGTAAGAACTAACAAAAAAGTAATAACTAATAATTAACGGATTGCGTCCTAGGCATATTGGGTTAAATATTAGGGTGTTACATAGTTTAGATATTTCACTTCTTATAATGAAAACTCCTAGTGTGTTCCTTCAAACTTTGAAAGCACTATTTGCATGCCTTATACCACCAGTTATAATCAGTTTCAATTTCATTAACAATCCCAAAAGTGATAAAAATGGCTTTGTCACCCTAATATACAAAACAAAAGTAAAAAATTGTAGTGTAGAATGAAAAATACAATTTGATAGGATTATTAAATGCTTCCAAGAACCTCAATACAATCCTTTAGATCAAAATAGACTTAAAGACATGGTGTTGGAGAAACTCATCCTCCATGGAGTATGAAGGTTCATTGTCAATGTGAGTGACTTGAGTTATTGCAGCAAGAAAATCATGACAAAGCCTAAAAGAAAGAGAAATATGCCGGTACACAAATTAATAATTAACAAATCTAAAACAAAGAATGCTAATTACCTTTGGTAAAATTGTTTCACCTCAAGAAAGTCTTCATTAATAAACACCTTAGAAGTGTAGTTAGTATTTGAGACTCCCATCTTTCCTGATATAAATTATACAAGTCACTATTTTAGCATTATTGGAACTTTCAAATTTTTTTAAAAAAAAACTTTATATGAAATATAGTATTATATATACCTTGGTACAATTTCAATTTACCAAATTGCAGCAAAACAATATATTCATCGGCTGATCTCTATCATATGTCCATCAAAATGAATATGCATCATATCTTTTCATTACTCCTTTAGGAAAGCACATATACAATAGAAATGATATTAAGTTATACATTGGCAACATATAATAGTAGTGCAATAAACAATAAGGTATTGTTAAGAAAGATATCTCATACTAAAGGTCATCGAGTTCAAGCCTTAATGTATTTTAACTTTTTTCCATTTTTAACATGAATAGATAAATTTCCTTTTGTAGTAAGTACACCAATCACATCTACATAAAGAACAATACAATAAATTAAAAGTAAGAGTGTTCAAATTGGTATATGTTGCCAGCTGTTCACGACTCACAAATAAACTAAACTTTATAAAATGCTAAGTTGCACTAAAAATGTACTAAAGGGCACAACCCAAGTCGTCTTCAATACTTAGTTGGGAAAAATTGTTTGGAACAATGAGATTTAAAACAATTAAAATTAAAAGATAATAGCAATGAGATAATAGCAATAGTGAAAAAGGCACTAGTGCAAGATATTCCTAGGATTGAAAATTAATTATCATTGACCAAATATTAAATCTATTAGTGGCTATTGGTAATAAATTACCTGAATTCTACTATTAATCGATCGACCTCTAGAATTTGACCAATGAAAACAACTAATAAATGATATCTCAATTTAATTAAAAATTACATTGATTTAATGAACCAATTGTTATAGCCTAACCGCTAATAAGAAGGTTAATTCTAATGTTCTCCTTCAAACATAAACCAATAGATCTATCAATTTATGCCCAAAGGGTTTCCCTAAACGACGATTGCCAATTTAGTTATTCTAATAAAGATTATAGCAATCACCACAATAATTAAAGGAATAGAAACTACAGAACATTAAGAAAACCAATGCATTCAATATAAATAAAGTCTCTAATGTCATCCCAATCCATTCAAAATCCCTACATTAGTAAAGAAATCTACTCCTTCATCTCTGAGGATTACAACAATGAAGATAAAAGAACCTGAGAATAATAGCAAAAATCCTTGCCACAATCTCCAAAACAGAGCACCTTCACCAATGGAATCCCTAAGAGAATAAGAATAGAGAAGGAGAAGAGAGATGTAAAGAGAGAATAATAGCAACTAAAAGTGGCAGCATATGTAATCTCAAATTTTTCCGTGTACAAATGACCAAAATGCCCTGAGGTCATTTTACCCTGAAAATGAGGATCACCAAGTTCGACCATCCTCAAGGGACGTTTTGATGATGATAGGGGATCATCTGTATTATGTGTGTTAATAGAGCAAAAGAATCTCATTTTTGAGCTCCGATGCGCAAAATGACCAAAACGCCCCGGCTTTTTAACCTTGATTTAGGCATCCACCCCCGACTTCACCAAAAGGTTTTTAAATGATGTTTTTAAGCAATGTGTAGTAACGTTAAGCTGGGTAGCCCCTGGAAGTTTTTATGAAAAATTACCATTTTGCCCGTAGCTATGTACATTTTGAGCCTAATGACACGATTAACAAAACCTAAACAATATTAGGCTCTAATTGAAGATTAGTAAATTCTAATTACTAATCCAGTCAAAATAATTAATTGAGATTAATTAGAACCTAAGATTGCTTAGAGAAACTCAAAATCCTTTTCTTGATTTAAGACTTTATGTCACATTTTCATTAATAGTAAGATTCCAATCAACTTCCTTAAATCATGGAAGTTGTCACATGATGAGATTCCTCCCTAATAAAGGTGGATTTACATTAATCAAGCAAGACCACTCTTTAATCTTGTCTTGAACCACCTTAATTACCCATTATCTTACATAAAACACAAATTACAACTCCTAATTCATAGCCTAACCAAATCAACTCCTAAACACACTTATAAAGCAACATTAAAATGAGATTTTCTTTCCCCCAAAGCCTCCTAAAGGAACCGGCCACTCCCCCTAATTCACCACATGTTGATTAATTTACACACAAAAGAACCATGCTCTAAGCCATACCTTGGACCATGCTTCAACCTATACCTAGCCATACCTCAAACCCATACCTATCAAAGAGATATTTTCTCTCCTCCTCCTGTTGACTTTCTTCCCCCTTTTGCACCACCATTGTGTTTCATTCTTCTATAAATATGTATCCAAGAAAGGTTGCAAACATTTTACTCACTTGTGCAAAGCTTCAAAATTTCCTTTCTTTGAGTTCTTCTTCTACTCCTTCTTCATCTTTTCAAAAGAGTCATCACCCTCTACCATTTCCTAAACACAAACACCATAATCCTTCTCCTTCAAACACATAACCATTTTATTCTCAAGCTCAAAAACCCCAAGACAAACCTTTCTTTCCTCTTTCCTTCCCTTAGTCGAATTCATTCTTCAAACTTCAAAAAGAAGTTGTTCTTCTCATCTCACATCAACACCAAGCTTCCATCCTTGCAAAAGAAAAATGCCTTTGGTAGGGAGTTGTTTTGAGTTCTCTTTCTGTATTCTTCCTTTTATGTTTTCGAATTTAATGATGCATGAAATGGATGGGTTTTTAGTTGATGATGTGGTTGAGTTGCTTTCTTCTTGTTCTTCTTCTTTTGCAGTTTTGATCTTTCCTTTTCTTTCTCCCTCTTTGGTTTGTTGTTGTTGGATGATTGAAAAATTATGGCTTGATGATGAGAGATCTTTGTGTTGGCTTGGAAAGACCAACATGTGTAGACCTCTAGATCTCAAGGTTGGCTTCATCTTTGGTTTTAAAAGAATGATGAAAATAAAAATATTTTTGGTTGTCTTTGTTAGTTTTTCCTTGAGTTTGATGATGAGTCTAGACAAATGAGGTCCATAGAACCATGGTGTCAAGAGGCTCTAAAACTCATTTCTATTTGGTTAAGATTGATTGGGGTTGAAAGTTTATCCTTTAAAGTCATCAAATGAGCTCTAGCAAGAGAGAAAAAAAATTAGATTTGCATCATGTTTATATTTCAAGCCTTTACATCTCATGTTTATATTTCAATGCCTTGCACATCATGTTTATTTTCAAGTTATCACCTCAAAAGGACTAAAGAAATGGACTTGCATTTTCATGTTTAAATTTCTAGCCTTGCATTTCATGTTTATATTTCAAGTCATCACCTAAACTTTGAAGATTTAAAAACGAACTTGCATTCTCATATTTACTTTCAAGTCTTGCATATCATATTTAAGTTTCAAGCCATCACCTAATAATGATAAAGATCTAAAATGTGGTTTGCATAGCATGTTTATTATTCTTGTCATCACCTAAATCCCTAGAGCTCAAAAGACTTGCCCTGGTATCCCCAAATGGAAATTTTAACCATGACTAAGAGATGTGCCTTAGTCATTATACAATGTTGGTCTTGATTTGTAAAAATGTTAAGATGTTTTCAAAGGAATGTTGGAAAGGTGTTTTAAGTGGTCTCAAGATGTCAAAGTAGCTTAAAATGTGTTAAAAACCATGATTTCGCAAATTTCAGGTTCTGGTAATCGATTACCAGAATGGTTATTTGAAGGATTTTAGGTTCTGGTAATCGATAACCATAATGTAATCGATTACCAAGGCTATTCCTCATGCCCAAAACCAGTTTTTAGCTCCTGGAATCGATTACCAGTTCATGTAATCGATTACCATGATGTTCTTCATTTTCAAACAGTTTTTAGCCTTAGTAATCGATTACCATTCTATGTAACGATTACCTAGATGTTCCTCGTACCTAGGATAAAATTTGGGTTTGGTAATTCGATTATTAGGCCATCTTTTTGAGTTCGAAACAAGTTTTTGATTTGGTAATCGATTACCGTCATATGTAATCAATTACCAGAGCCCAAATGTGCAAAAATATGTGCTTTAACTATAATAGAATGACTTTATGTATTGATGATTTGAGATGATGAATTCATGTGATAATTGATACTATGTGAGTACTTGATCTCTAAAGATAGAATCCATCATTTGCATGTTATAGTTTCTTTTGGAAACACTTATGCTAGAAATATATGGAGAACTATGATATTTATGCATTATGTATTGCATCTTGATATAACATGCTAAGACTTAAGGTGATTTAAAACATGAGAAAATGATCCTTTGGACTCATCAAACTATAGGTGATGAAAGGTGATTCTTGCCTCCTAACCCACACTCTTGAAGTCGGGAATTCAACTTATCAAAAGGGATAAGGTTACACTAGTGACGACTAGTGAGGTATAAGCTCATAACCTAGAACTCTCAAAAGGGAGAGTATTAGGGTGGCCCCAAGGAAAAAGAAAATGAGAAGATTAAGTCACCTAAAATAAGTTATGTTGAGATGTGTTGCCATGATTATGTGTTCTAACTTATTTCTTGATTATAGTGTAAACATGCATTTCATAATGAAGTATGCTGCATTCATGACCAAGACACATATTAAAAGGGAATGGGCCTCGGTAAAAATTACACTTTTGAACTTTAAAATTGAACCTTATGCATGTTCACTTTCTTTAGAAAACTCGAGGTTCTTAAGGACATAGACGATTGACCCTAGGATAGGAGGTTTCCTATGAGTTTCTTTACTAAGATTCTCACTCCCTCGTTCTTTCTTTCTTTCGTCATGTCTTCAGAGGACCATGGCCACATTCGTGATCTTTGTTGATATGCCAGTGGGAGGTGCATGCTATTCAGACCACCGCTCCTACCACTTTGTGGGTCATTGTGTGATACGCATTTTTGCATGCATGGGATGCCCCTTTGCTTCTTGGTTTCCAGTTTCGGTTACCTCTACTTCCCCCTATGGTGATGATTTGATTTTCGAGTACTCGATCCCGCGATGAGAACTCTCATGCTCGCCCTTCAACTTTGGCATGTGCAACTAACCCGAGTATGCTCCCCGTTCGAGACGTTCGGAGACCGACCATTGAGGACTCCCCACTCATATATACTCTGGAAGGACCTGCCCACAGCTCCATGGACACTGAGAGGACAGTGAGGACACCTGGCATAACGGAGGCTAGCACGATGTCAGAAGATGCATCCGCATCGATGAGGTCATGTTCGTCCCCCTTTCCACCTGCATACGTTCGAGGAGCTTGCCCAGTTCATTGGGTATATACCACCCCGGAGAGGACCAGCCCGCTGGTAAATCATGATAGAGGACTTCTACTGATTGTTGAGCTTGCCGAGGATTCCTTTTTTTGCTGCATCTTTTGATGGGGATGACTTTTGGTAGAGCACTCTTAGGCTAAGGGAGGGGAAATGATAGCTGGTATCTAGTATTTTGAGATTCCATGTATTTACGTTCTTGATGTATTTCTTTCCGTTGGTTATGTATAGAAGTCTAGCCTACTATGGGTGTGATTTCGTCCATTTTAATTTCTGTGTATTAAGAACTATGTTATTTCATGCTATGTAATATAAAGCTTGTTATATGATCATGAATGTTGTGTACGTGCATGTTTCTCGTTTACTTTGATGGCTTTTAGCATTCAAGTTAAGTAGCACGTACGCGTATGGCTTACGTTTTGCTTTTGTTTCAAAAAGAAAAATTTTACCTATATTTTCCACTAAGTATTTTGATAAAATGAATTTAAAAGAATGGATCAAAATAGTAATAACTAATAATTAATCGTAATACGTCCTAGGTGTGTTGGGTTAAATATTAGGGTGTTACAGCGTAAAAGTGAGTCAAAAGTTCAGGAAGTTTGTAACAATTGCTTAAATACCGCTCTAAAAATGGGCCAAGGTGGCAAAAATAGATTAATAAGCTATTAGTCCGCTATCGCACGAGCGCTATAGCGCTCACCAATGAGGCCCAAAAATTAATGGAAGTTTCTCTGCTAGTGCTTGCAACGCTCACCCAAATGTGAGCTTCTACGGTTTTATTCTTTTTTGCTCCAAGCTTCTTCCAAAGAGTTCCCAGCCTTGTTCTTGACATTTTGCATTTGATCCAAAACTCCTATGTACAAAACCATACTCAAAGAGACAAGTTAAATGCAACAGGTGTGATTACAAATTATTTCAAAATCATGTAAAAGCCAATAATTCTATTAAAATCATACAATGAGGAATAAATCAAAATCCTAATTAATTACATTAATAACTCAATAAAACTCATATAAAAAGCTAAGGTTTGACAACAAGATAAGTGGCATAAATGTCTCTTATCAATATAGAAGGATTAAACATGGTCAGGTAACTTACCAAGCAAAAAAGCATATTCTTTTGTCTCAACCAAGATTACACTGTTAAGAACAAAATCAAAACAATTTGAAGGTATGCAATCATTCTCAATTTGCCTAATTTGAGTTTCCTTCTTTATCAATATCCTAAAATCATGTCTTGTTGGCTTGTATTGATAACATTGTTTAAAACCTCAAAATTTGAAATGGTGTACACCTTGCCTTCAATTAAAAGATTCTCAAAAAACTTGACATCCTGGGTTCTAATTGAGTAGGCAATTCTGAACACTATTTATTTGTAAATAAGCAAGAGATTAAAGGGAAATATACAATATGAAATAATTAAAAGGAAAAGAAAAAGTGAATGAAATTTGCTGAAAAATCTATGAACAAACACCTCTTCATAATGACCACTATTTCTAAGTAGGCTTTTGCTTTCTGTTGTTGAACACAGGAACCCTTCAAAGCCTGTGCACCCTCACACAAAGCTTACATGACTTATTGTCACCAGCCTTTGTTATCTATCTAGGAAGCGAAGAAATTGCTTCCATAGTAGACAACTAATTGTAACACAAAATAGAGAGTGATTGGATTGGACTCTGATTCAACCTCACTAAAAAGCTATGGAAAAACCAATGAATTTCCATGTACATATGTAGTGCTACAACAATTTTTAGAGATCAACTCAATAAATGCTATGTGTATTTAGTTCCATTAACCATATCAAGTTAATGGAACATTAACCCTGTAGAAATATCACATACTTAGAGGTCTTACATGAATATCCTTAGTCAAAATTGATAGAAGCTTTATCCCATTGTAGAGTAGATCTACCAAATCTTCCAAAGAGTATATAATGCACATGTAAGACACAACAGATGAATTAATAAAAGTTAAAATGTAAATTTTTTTCTCATACAATGTAGTTGGACATGTTATTTGAAGTAGTTAAAATTCTGATGTAAATTATGAGAGTAATATAGAATGAATTGGATCTTAATTACCAGTTAAATTAGAAAGTCAAATTTGGATCTGATCAATGTTAGTAAGAACTCTTCTTCACAAAAGGAAACTAAATCGGTAACATGAGCATGCATAATCTTATAGATAAAAGAATAAGATTAAAGATTCGAAAATGAAATTTGAAGTAGTATTTCTAAAGTGGTTAATTGAAACACAAAATAGTTATGACCATCCTATTACATATAAGAGATGGAGATTAAAAGATCTATAACATTAAAGGAAAAGAAATTCAAAGTCATAAAAATCTATAGTAGTTGGCAAATTTTTTAGTATTATGGAAGCTGGTGCTTTTTTTGGCTATGCAAATAAAGTGCTTGTGATGAGCAAATGTCCAACAATATGCTGGAGTGTTAATCAAGCAAGTATGAAACAATAAAAAAGTGATGACACTAGATTTGGTTAATAGCTACACCTTTAATATAGGAATGAAAAAAAAAATCCAAATGATTGCATGGTGGAGTGAGATAAAAATAAAAGCTTAATAAGTCAATGATTAATTACTAGAAAATGAGCGTGGTGGACATATACAAAATAGTAGCACTTGCCCAATCTATCATAGTAGGTAAAATCACTTGCAAATGAGCAAGTTATCAAAGCAGGAGCATTAATTATGACAATTATGCAAGAATGAATGAATTAACAAAAAAATGGACCTACGTTAGATGGACATGTTGGTGTATTACATTATATTTGGATATGAAATTCCATAGGCCTCCCATTGTCATTGATGAATATTTAAATTTTAGATCCTTTCAAGCATTATGAACCTATAAAATTCCAGCATTGTGTCAACAGGATGAGAGTGAATGAATACGACATTGATATGTTAAGAATTTGGGTCCTAAATAGTAGCAAAATTTGAATTTATAATAAGTTGATATTTGAGTCATTAAAAGTGCATATATATTGAGGAGTGTTATGTTAAAAAGGAATGAAAGGAAGAATAATACCGAAAGTTAACTTCCATTACGTTAAAATAAGACACAGATAACAACATAAATAAACATGCTTGTCACTGGGCTATATGGTTGAAGTGAAGTATAAATCGAACCACTTCGATGTGCATCCAAAAGTTTTAAATTATTCACCTTATTTGGGAATGCTTGATCAACAAATACACAAGGTAGAACCTGCATGAAAGAAGAAAAATTGTATGAACACATGCTATGTAAATATTTAATAACATAAGGAAAGTAAAAGCATGAAATCTGACTAGAGCACTACTCCTGGCTTCATTCGGAGATATGGTTTTTTTACAAGCAAAAAAAACTATTTGACCATTGACAACTTGAACAATATCATCATGGTCATTGTCTTGGTTGTCAACATCGAAACTAAATCCTCTACACCATCAACGTCATCATAAGCATTGCCATTTGCATTTATAGGATCAACAAATCCTTCATCCACATGAACACCATTGGGGTCAACATTTCTATCTTCATCATGGGATATGTCAAAGTTGACATCAGATGATACAATGGGATCAGGAACAGAGGAAACAACTTAATAATCACTAGAAGGAAAAAGAGGATTAGCAACATAAGCTAGAGATGACTCACAAGAGGAAACAATAGAATCTGAATAGGAATAGAAATAGGATTAGGAAGAGATATATCAATAGGGTGGAAACAGGAAATCAATGCACAAAACGTCAACATTAGCATATTCAAGCACATCAAATTCAGTGTTCATGTTATAACTCCGTGCAATAGTGTGTAGAGGATGATTTTGGCTAGGATATTGTTCAACAACATTAGCAAAAGGATGGTCAAAACTAACATAAACCAAATGCTCTGGAATAGCATGAAAGAAAGGTTGATTGAAAAAATCAACTAATATAAGATCATGGAGTGACAACGTCTTAGGTGGATAAGGATAAGGAAGCCTTTCCATGTTTATATCCCCAACCCAAAATAAAAAACATCACCACCCATAAAAGACCTTAAACCAACCACCATAATAAAGATTATAGAAACTTATAAGTTGAAAGTATCCATGAACAATATACCCATGACGAATACCAAAGTCCAACTTTAACTTTACCTCATTGCCATGACTATCTCTAAAGAGCATTTTTGAAGATAGTTTGTCTTTAAAAAATCTATAGAAGATAGAAGGCAATTGCAGCAAAATTGTTACACAAAATAAAAGGCAAAGAAATGAAAGTCAGAATACATTAACATGCATGGCAATACATGCATGTACATGTTATAAACTGAAGGTTGGTTTACCACTTGTAGATCTATTTCCATGTAGAAAAAAACCTAAATTTGTGATCATCAACATTGGGTTGGTTATCCATGAAGAAGAAGCCATTATTTCTATATTGCCATAATGAGTAATAGTGTTAAAGAATAAAAGAAAGTTTATACATTAAAAGAAATACAAATGCTAACTACAAATAACTAAACCAAAATAAGAACAAACAAAGGCAACCTAAATCGGCTTTGTAATAGTAACATAGAGTTAAAATAGATAGGACCCTATGAAGAATCATGCACAATAGCTAGTAATATTTATAGTGCATGATCTTGGCACACGAGGTACAAAAATTAAAAGGAAGAAATTACTAAGGGAAGTAGTTTGCGTGGATGATAAGATATATGAAGATTGTTTGATGAAACCATTGATCATGAAATCCACTCTATCGCAATGGTTTTGTCAAGCATTTATTGTGCAAAAGTTTTGCAAAGGTTTATTGGTATGGTTGGATTAAGCGGGTGCATCAGAAATGATTATAGTGTAGGAAGTTGGCTTGATATGCAGATTAGTGAAGCATCCTATGATGAATGAAAACAAAGTTGTATTACATGTCCATACACTAATCCAACTTCTGAATTTTGGTGGGAAAAAGGTTGATACACTGTCTTATCAAATCAAACTAGCAAGGCCTTGTTTTTCTTTTAATTTATAATAAAAAATCAAGAAACTAGTGCTCCAAAATTTGATTTCATACAATGAAAACACAATGCATTTATTATGCTGAAAATTTAAACCCTTTTGCTTGCTCTTTTTATAAGGTTCTGGTTTAAGCAATGATTATTTAAACATTTATTATGCAAAAGTTGGAGTGTGGGGTTTGGTTCCAAGTTGGATGAAGTTAAAGGTAAATATCAAACAATGTCCAAATTTTGGAGGGAAGATACCAACTAAGTATTTATTGTTTGGAAGTTTATTCTTTTATCCATAAGCTTTAATGCTGCATTCTTTATAGTGAAAAAATGGATTTAGCAATGTATATATTATTGCATGTGGGGATAGAAGCCATCTTAAAATGAAAAAATTGAAAGGACAAAGAAAAAACCTCATAATAATCAGTCAAATAAGTTTTAAAAGTTTTTAAATCTCTATAAGCATTCATACATAAACATCTCTGACTCTTTCCATCATGGCTCTAATTGAAGCCCAAATGAAGGCATCAGTTTGCAACACCAAAAGATCAGTTTACAAGATCAAAATGTCAATGTACACGGTCAGAAAGAGGATTAGATGTTCAGAAAATGTTATATAGCCATACAGGGCTTAGAATTTGAAAATGAATAAGTTGTGAGTAAACATATTATCTCGATGGATCAAAAAGTTGACAAGGTTCAGAAAATGGTTCTGTAACATCCTCCCAAATACAACATTATCCTTAAGTCATGACATTATACTTAAGAGTTGTTACTTATAAATTAGGAGATCTTTCTTAATTATCTATAGTAAGATCGATCAAATAAGGTAGTAACTAAATTGTGGTTCTATTAAAATATATAACAAAGCAACAAAGTATTTATTTAATACAAAGTCAAGTACAAAAGGAAGCTTTACTATGAGCTTTAATACACTTATGTTATCTCTTATATTTATAGACATATACCTATAACTAAGTACAACCAAGTCCATCTAAGGCATTAAACTATTATAATTCCTATTTCTCTTCTAAATGCCCCATAGTCCTCTAGATCAACCTGGAGACTACATAAGAATTAAAAAATATAGGGATAACAATATTATATAATTCTAGTAGGGCACTCCTCAAACATAATTATACCATAATTATTTAGTTTCACTCATACAAGTAATTTTATGCAAAAACATATGCAAGGATAATAATTAGTCATGTGTTCACTTTTATAATTGTAGAACTCAATTTCGTGCATTTGTCTCTTTTCATCTACATAGGGAAGACTTAGTTCATCCTGAATGGTAGTTTCCGTGGATAACTCCACAATGGGTAATTCATACCAAATGGTATTTGCCGTGGATAACTCCACAAATGGGAAATAGACGCTTATCAAGATTGAGACTTAGTTCTATTCTTAACCAATACGTCTACCGACTCATAATATCTCTAAGGAAGTTCCTCTTTTTGCCTTCCTCTTCACCTAATCTAAGTCTTGTTTATGTTTTTCCCATATGTCAAAACATGCACAATTGAAGTTCACATATTCTCTTTTGTCACATATATTCATTTATCACTTTTCATTTTTACCAATGCATGCTCTAATCACATATAAATATTCATTCACAATCTAATTCTCATTCATTCCTCATAAATCACTCTTTAAAGTACATGGCATGCATTTATACTCATCATACTTGAATCAAAAGTCATTACATTACCAATTCAAGGTTTGGGTTCATCTCCAGCAATTGGGTAGATTTCACACAATTGTAGCACAAATTTATTTATATACCAAATAATCAATTCAGAGCCTATAAATATTATCTAAGATACTTCAATGTATCCACAAGGTCCAGTAAAAATTTTAGAGCAAGAATCATTCTCTAACTATGTTAACAAAATTATACAAATTTGGAGATCAAAAACCCCCTTATTACACCGGCACATAGTTCCCAATTTTATTACCCCATTAAATAATTATATCAAATCTTACAAAAATTCAGGTTGGACTTCAAGATGTCCTCAACACCCTGTAAAAATTTCAAAGGGAAAATCGATCATTTGCTATGGTAACAAAATTAAACAAACTCAGAACTTCAGAATTGGCGTTTAACAAATCAACAACAATCTCGGTTTCTTATTTTTAGAAATTAGTAAAATTCATTTTTAGACACAATAAAAATATTGAAAACACCTTAACATGTTAGATTTAACATGTAAAATTTTCAACCCATGAATCTATCTACAAATACTTCAAAAAAAATCATGAACCATAACCTATCAGCATAAATCCAGAATTCCAGCAACATGATTCAAAACTTATTTTGCCAAAATGGATTTTCTACCATAATCCAAGTACTCCACAAAAATTAATACATCAATATCCATATATTATCAACCAATACAACCAAAAACTTTAAGCCAAATCAGTAAGGAATGTAACACCTTAATATTTAACCTAACACGTCTAGGACGTATTGAGATAAATTATTAGTTATTACTCTTTTGTTTTATTCTTTAAATTAATTTTATCAAAATACTTAGCGAAAAATATGGGTAATTTTTTTTTTGAAATATAAAACAAAACATGAGCCGCGCATGCTAACATAAACCGAATGTTAAGTGCCATCAAAGCAAACAGAGTGTATATGAATCATGCACACACATATTTCCAACACAGCATTCATGAACATGAAACAAACTTATATTACATATCACAAGATAACATAGTTCATAATACATAAGAAATAAAATAAATAGAGTCACACCCATACAGAGGTTGAGCTTTCAATACATAAGTAAACAACAGAAAGAAAATATAGGAAAGCAGGAAACACGTGGAATCACAAAACATCAAATGCCAGGTATTTCCCTTCCTTAACCCTACGAGTGCTAACAAAAGTCACCCCTATCAAAAGATGTAATGAGAAAGGGGATCCTCATGACAACTCGGTACTCCTACGGGTCCTCCATCATGGTCTATTGCGAAGCTGATCCTTCTGCAAGGGGCATATACCCAATGAACTGGGCAAGCTCCTCAGGAGTATGCAAGCTAAATGAGGGATGAACATGGCCTCCTCAACGTGGACGCATCTTCGGTCGCCAGGCTAGCCTGGGCTGGTGACCATGTCCTCACTACCTCTACCCGTATCCATGGGTACCATGGGTGCAGAACCCTCTGAGTAAATGTATGTGGGGAGTCCTCTGGATGGGTCGGTCTTGAGTGTCCGTACAGGGAACATACTCAGATAGTCGCGACCGAAGCTAAGGGGCGAGCACGTCGAGTCCGCTATCGCGAGGTCGAGTGTCTCAAAGATCAGATCATCACCATAGGGGAAGTGGGGTTAACCTGAAGCTAGAGACGGGTAAGCAAAGGGGCATCCCATGTATGCAAATAATAATAGCACAACCTTGAAGTGGTAAGAGGGTTATCTAGGTCGTAGTGCACCTCCCACATTGGAGTGTCAATAAAGATCACGAGCGTGGCCATCGACCTCTGAAGACGTGACGGAAAGAAAGAAAGATAAAGGGAGTGAGAATCTTGATAAAGAATCTCATAAGGAAAACCTCATATCCTAGTGTCATTGTCAACGTCCTCAGGAACCTCGGTTTTTTTTATAGAAAGGTGAACATGCATAAGGTTTGATTTTAGAATTCTAAAGTATCATTTACCGAGGCCCACTTAATTTTAATATGCATCTTGGATGTCATGAATGCAACATTCTTTATCATGAAATGCATGGCAATGCAAAATATGGTATGCTAATCCAATCATAAGAGATGTTTCATGAATCATAACAACCATAGCATGACTTTCTTCCGCTTATCTTTTAGGTGACTTAGATTAATTCTTTCTCTCATATAGAGCCACCCTATTTCTCTCACCTTTGAGACTTCTAGATTATGAGCTCATACCTCACTAGTCGTCACTAGCATAATCTTATCCTATGATAAGTTAATACCCGACTCTTGGAGTGCGGGATAGGGGCATGGGATCACCTTTCATAACCTTTAATTCGGGAGTCTAGAGGATCACTTTCATATGTTTTATATCACCTTAACCTTATTGGATCACCTCTCATAATCTTTAATTCTAGAGTCTAGAGGGTCATTTCCATATGTTCTATATTACTTAGAGATGCAATACATGAACATGTAATCACAACTTATCATTCATCATTTCATACTCATAGAACACATCAATTATGCAAATTAAAGGTTATTCATCATATCATTCTCCTAAATCACGTAGCCATGCTACTATCAACATCATTTGAAAAGCAAACAAGTCTACACCCATGTGCAACACATAATAGAATACACATTGAATGAACCTAACATAACATATACAATTCATTCCAACATAATTCATTCTTTAGAAACTAGTCATTCTACATCCTTACTTTTAAATTGTCCTTATAAATAAATTGTATCACCGTAGTAACATAATAACAAATCTTTTAGATTAATAGTAAAATTAGAGAGCTTGATAAAAATATGTCCTTATTTAATAACATATATATGTTCCAAGAGTCAAAGTTTCTTATGTAAGTTGAAATGGTGAGTCTTGAGCACTAAGTTAATTTTAGTGATGGCATAATTGTAAACATTTAATGCAAGCTTCATTTTTAGTCTTTGGCATTATAGAGTGATGGTAAGAAAAACATAAATATGCTATGCAAAGCTTTGAATTTAAATATGTGAATGCAAGCTCTAGTTTTAAATCTTTAAGTTTAGGTGATGACTTGAAAAATAAATATGCCATAGAAGAATTGTAAATATGAATGCAAATTCAATTCTTTATTTTAGTACTCTAGGCTTCTTAGAGTATTTACTCTAAATCACATTTCAACTTTAAGGTTGAAATAGGTAGGCTTTGAGATTAACCATTTAGGTGATATAAAAATGCAAGCTCTTGTTTTAATCCTTAAGTTTAAGTGATAACTTGGAAAGTAAAATATGCTAGGCAAGGAAATATAAATATGAATGCAAGTCCAATTCTTTATTTTAGTGCTCTATGTAACACCATAATATTTAACCCAATACGCCTAGGACATATCAAGATTAATTATTAGTTATTACTTCCCTTTAAATTCGTTTATAAAATACTTAGCGGAAAATAGGTAAAATTTTTTTTTTGAATTGAAACACGTAAAACAAAGTGCGAGCCTTTGCATATAACATAAATGAAACGTGAAGCGGAAGAATAAATCAATCATACAGAACATAAGCATTTAAGGGCACCTCAATCATGAGAACAATCATCATAATATTAATTATAATAGTTTAATACATAACCACTGAATGACAAAGGAAAGCATAAAGTCTTACCCATATAAGAGGAGAGTTGCAGGACATAGAAACTGGAAATACATCAATGGAAAGGAAAATAAAGGCAAGTACATGGTAAATCCCCAAAAGATAAGACTCACGACTATCACTACTCTCACCCTCCATGCCTACTGATGACGCTGATCTCCTACTGGAAATGTAGCCCGCAAACCTACGGAGCTCCTGGATATAGCCCAACAAAGTGGTGATCTAGGCATGGAATCGAGGGACGGCGTGGCCTCCACGACATGGTCGCCTCTGCTTGTCGACACGCCTGCATGCTCTTGGTGAGAGTGTCTCTACCTCCACCGAGATCCATAGGGAACGAAGGGAAGAGCCCTCGAAGGATCGGCCTCCGATCAAGAACGGGAACATACTGGGTATCCGCGTGCCGCCGATGAAGAAGGACGGGCACGATGGGTTTGCTCGTCTTGGGGTCGGTCCTCAAAGATCAGGTCGTCGCCAAAGGTGAAGTCGGATCGAAATGATAGCTGGAGACGGAAAGCAAACGGCGTCCCACATACACAAAACGCGCACCTCACAATGACCCTTGAAGTGGTAGGAGATGCTCGGGTCATAGTGCACCTCCCAGTGGGCGGGTCAATGAAGATCACGAACGATGCCATCGATGTCTGAAGACGTAACGGAAAGAGAAAAGGGGTGAGAATCTTGCTAAAGAATCTCAGGGAAATCCTCTATCCTAGTGTCATCGTTTACATCCCAGGAACCTTGGGTTTATTATGAAAAGGGTTAAGCATGCATAGGTTCATTATGAAGTTTTGCAAAAGATAATTATCCAAGGTCCATGTCTTTTATAATGAATCTTAATGCATGTATGCAACATAATGGTTCATGGATGCATGGTAGTACTTTTAGGCAAACCAAACAAGAATCAATCAACATTTAAGTGGCATGAAACTTCTCTTTGAACATCATTCCTTCATCTTAATCTTGTGACACCAAACATAATAGTAACCGCACCCCTTAAACTAGGCTATGAGCTCATACCTTAACTAGTCGTCACTAGTTCTTACTTATCCTCTTGATAAGCGAATCATAAACATAATCATAATCATCATAATCCCGACTCCCAGAGTACGGAGTAGGGGCCTAAGGATCACCCATCATGGGACTTTTTCCTTCTTCGAAACGCATCGACTGGCTTAAGACCAGCGACTTTGTCCCTTTGGCAGGCTAATGTCTATGCCCTTACGTTTTACCTTCTCTCTATCCTAGCCGGAGAAGTACGTCTCTGTGTGTCACCTTAAACATCATATTTCTCAAAAACTTTCTTTAGTCTCTCAAATTTGACGGAAATTTGGCAGGCATAACACTACTCTTCGAATTTCCTCAAATTTGAGTCATGCCACATAATCTCAATCACATGCATCATTCTTATGGAACTTTCTCAAATCAATAACTTTCTAGTTCACATGAGCATATTCCTCAATCTCATTCATATTTCGAAACCTCATGCATCTCAAATACATGGCACAACACTCATCATATCAACATATCAATTATACACATAAGGTTTCATACTTGAAATGTTAACATATTCACATCATTAAGAATATACTCTCTCAATCTCATGCTCACATCACACCTCCTATCTCATGGTGTCTTATGCTTTGGCCCTTATAGGTCTTAAATTTGTTCTAGTAATCTTATCACCCATTGCAAGTCTTTATCATATCTAGGGGATTGTTCTTTATATTCTCCTAACATTATGCTCACTAATTCATCCAACAGCATTATATAGATTACTCATCAAGATCATTTATTCAACTACGGATTCTAGAATCTATGCCTTAAACTTTTTTCTAAGTTCTATCTTCGCCTAAGATTCTATATTCAACTCCTAGGCATAATCACTAATTATGAACCATCTTCCTTAAGCTCAATTATGCTGGAACAAAAGTTATTATTCTTGTGTCTAAGCACTTTAAGATTCTAGTTCTAAATTCTCCTATTTGTTTAGTCTCACCAATCCTCCAAAAATGTTCCTCACTTCGCTCAAGCATAATATTACGCATTCTAACTCCTCAAACAAAATTCATACAGTGGCCACAAAGGATAAGACAGAAACCAAAAATGTTCACCACATAATCACATAAACTCATGTTATAAGTGCACACGAGTTGCTAGTTTTTCTCTTGGGACAATTTCAGGAAAAGGTGTTCTGGTAATCGATTACATGTGCCTCGTAATCGATTACCAGGAGCTAAATTTATTCTGGTTTCAAAACTTGGGAATCGATTACATAGTATGGTAATCGATTACTTAGGGTTAATCTGTTTCCTAAAAATAAAGAACATCGGAGTAATCGATTACACTAACAGGTAATCGATTACAGGGTTTTAAGGACCAGTTCTGGGCATGAAGAACAGCCTTGGTAATTGATTACATTGTTGGTAATCGATTACTAAACCAAAAACCCTTCAAAACCACTTGGTAATCGATTACATAAGCTGTTAATCGATTACCAGTACCTCCGAATTTGAGAAAACATGATTTTTGACACATTTCAAACTATTTAAACACCTTGAGACCTCATAAAACATTTTCCAACATTTTTCTGAAATCATCCTTTCATTTTACAAAATCAAACCATCCTTGTTTCATACTAAACATATTTACTTATCATGGTTAAATTTCCTTTTGAAGATACTTAGGGCAAGTCTTTGAGCTCTAGAGTATTTAGGTGATAACATAATCTTAAACATGCTATGCACTTCATTTTACTCTTCATTACAAAGTAAAGTGAGAGCATAAAATAAATATGAGATGCAACCTCATTATTATCTTTAAGGATTAAGTGATGACTTGAAATATAAACATGAAATGCAAGCTTGGGAATTTAAATATGGTAATGCAAGTTCATTTATTTATTCTTGTGAGATTAGTGATGGCATCAAAATAAACATGAGATGCAAGACATAAACTTAAACATGAATGCAACTTGTTTTATCTTAACTAGAGCTCTTACAAGACTTTAGAGGAACATTAATAGCCTTAACCCAACATGTATCTTAACAATGGAAGATGAGCTTTAGAGTTCTTAACACCAAGTCTTCAAAGAAGACTTTGGTTTTGAACTTCATCATCAAGCTCAAGAAAGTAGATTAAAACAAGAATACCAACATTTTAACAAAACAAACACAAATAGAACTACTCATATTCTTTATTTTATTGCTCATGGGCTTCAATCTAGAGTAAAACTCTTAGAACGGCCGACCAACTTTAAGGTTGGCAAGGGTAAGCTTAGAGCTTTTTGAAATCTTAGGATTAATTTTCTTAACAAAACTTTTGTGATCTACTTTACAATTTTTAGCAAACTTTGTTCAAACCAAGGCAAAAGAAATCGAAATCCTTCAAAGGAAAAGGAAAAGGAAACCGAAAATTATAAGCAAGGAAAAGAAAGAAACACAAGCATGTATGGTCCAAGACCAAGTTGTTTCAAGCTTTAGAGGTTTCTCACATGACAACAACAAGTCATTATCTTGAAACCTCATCATCAAGCTCATGTTTCTTTATAAAAGGGCCTCTTGGCCGAAAGAAAAGGAAGAGGAAAAGAGTTTGAAACCAAGAGAAAAACTAGAACTTTTCTTAAGAACACAAGCAAAACATTAAAACAAAACCCCTACCTAAAGAAGTCTTGAAGAGAGATGTAAGGAAGCTTTGTTTTCTTGATGAAATGAGAAGGAAATCCTCTTGAAATCTTGAGGAAGAACTCGGCCAAAGTGAGGAGGTTGAGAGGAAATGAGAGAATTTTGCAAGAAGTGTAAACTTAACAAATGAACCAAAATGTGACAAGGTTCATCAAGGCTTGGTATTTATAGAAATTTTCAACAATGAGGCTTCCATGGGAGGAGGAACCGGCCACTTTGAGGGAGGAAGGAGAGAAAATATCTCTTACAAAGGTATGGTTGTAAGTATGGTTGAAGGCATGGTGAGGTATGGGCAAAGCATGGCTTGAAGTATGGCTCTTGAGTGTAATTGAAACAACACATGATGGGCTATGGAGAGGGTGGAGTGGCCGGCCACTTAAGGCCAAGAAGAGAAAATTAGTTCATCTAATTGTGGGTTAGTGATGTGTTTAGGTGTTTCTTTGATTAAGGTTTTGGTTAGGAGTTTGTAAGAAGGTGTTTAGGTGAGATAATTGGTTAATTAAGGTTGTCAAGACTTGATTAGGGAGTGGTCATACTAGATTAGAAATTAAAACTTCATTAAGTCAAATGAGTATGGACAATTCCTTAATTTAAGGAATTGGAGAGAGAAAATACTATTCAAGATTCTATGACTAGGAATCTTGAATTAAAGAATGCAATTAGAGTTTATCTAAGCAATCTTAGGTTCTAATTAACCTTAATAAATCATTTTGACTCTAGATTAATTATCGAAATAAATTAATCTTCGATTAGAGCCTAATATTGCTTAGGTTTGCTTAATTGCGTCATTAGGCTCACTGGACACGTTCTAGGGGCAAAATGGTAATTTTGCACTAAAATGCCCGGACTTTCGTGCTCAACTAAACATCAAACATCACTTAAAAAACATCATTCTAAACTTCCTGAAAATTTCGACTCAAACGGCACCTTTTACCTGTAGAACACAATAGAGGTATTTTGGTCATTTTGAGCCGAAAGTTCAGAAAACGAGATTTTCACCTCGGATAACAACCATAACAATTATAACCCCTTCAAACATCGAGTTGACCCATTCGAGAATTGCCGGGTCGACTGCCCTTTAATTTGGGTAAAAATGACCTCAAGGGCATTTTGGTCATTTGTACTCAAACAGGAGAAATTCTGGTTACACTCTAGGCCACTTAGATTTACTCTAAATCACATTTTAACTTTAAGGTTGAAATAGGCGGGTTTCAAGTTAATTAATTAATGATAAAATAATCTTGAAAATGCAAAGCTTAAATATAATATGTAATGCAAGGACTTGAAATATAGATATGAATGCATTTCTTTGAGTTTTAGGCTCAAGACTACCACTTTAACAACATACATTATCACTTGCTAAAAACTTTCTTAAAGTGGAACCTTCAAGCTTTAGAGGTCAAATAAATTATGGTTTTGCAACCAACACCAAAGATCCTCATCATCAAGCCATGGTTCCTTCATCATATAGGCCACTGAGGCCGAAATCAAAGAGAAAAGAAAGGAAAGGAAGAAACCGAGATATAGAGGAAGAAGGAGGATTTCAATATAGTAACATCTTGAAACAAAGAAAAAGAATAGCAAACTCTAAAACAACTCCCTACCAAAGTGTTGCTTTGCAAGAGAGAAAGAAAAGTTTGAATCTAGGTTGGAATGAGAAAACAAAATCTCCTCTTCTGGCTTGATGGTTTCGGTCAAGAGTAAGAAAAGTAGAGGATGAGTTTTTTCTTGAGAGTTTGAGTTTCGAAATGGCAAGGTTGTGTGTCTAGGAGGTGGTTTGAGGTGGTGGAGTGATGGTTCAAGGTGGCTTATGGTGGTTTATGGTGGTGGAAAGAGTTTCTTGGTGGTGGAGAAGAACTTGAGGTTGAGAGAAAACTAGAGAGCTTTTTTGGTCATAAACTCAAACAAAAAAGCTAGTGGTAAAAGTGTGAGATTTCTTTACGTTTTGCTATATATATCATGGGTTAAAATTTGAAATTGTGTGGGTGCAAATGGAGGGAGAGGCTACGAGACTTTGTGCAGCGATGGGGAGAGAAAATATCTCCTCAAAGTGTCATTCAAAGGTAAGGCTAGGTATGATTCAAAGCATGGTTCAAGACATGGCTCAAAGCATGGCTCTTTGTGTGTAAAATAAATCAACATGTGATGAATATGGGAGGAGTGGCTTTGGCCACTATTCAACCAAGGGGAAGGAAAATGTGTCATCTAATTGTGGTTTAGAGGTGTGTTTAGGTGTATCTTTGATTAGGCTTTTAATTAGGAGTTTGTAAGTGAGTATTTAGGTACGATAATGAATAATTAAGGATGTCAATATTAAGGAGTGGTCTTGTTTCATTAGTGAAATTAAAACTCATTTTTTATTAAAATCCTTCACAAACATAATTCCTTAATTTAAGGATTTGGAAGAGAAAATACTATTCAAGATTCTATGACATGGAATCTTTGATTTTAAAACAAAGATTAAAGTGTATCTAAGTAATCTTAGGTTCTAATCAGTCTTAATAAATTATTTTGACTCTAGATTAGTAATTAGAATTTACTAATCTTTAATTAGAACCTAATATTGCTTAGATTTTGTTAATCATATCATTAGGCTCAAAATACGCTTAGCCAGGGGTAAAATGGTAATTTTTTATCCCGGGCTTATACAATCATCATTAGTCACTTATAATTAGCATTTCGAACTTCCTGAGAAGTTTGGACTCAAAATAGCACTTATATCTACGTAAAACGCTATAGGGTATTTTGGTCATTTTGAGCCGAAAAGTTCTGGAAAAATGAGATTTTCATCTCGCTATTAATCACAACATGTTTAATCCCCTTCAAGCATTGAGTTGACCCTTCAAGCATTGCCGGGCCGGCCATCTTCAAATTCGGGTGAAATGACCTTAAGGGCATTTCTGTCATTTACGCTAACAGATAAAATTAGGGCGTTGCAAGAAGCATAAAAATATATTTGAAGTAAAAGAGGTTCAAAACCCCTACTTTGAAAACTTTAGAGTTTTATAACTCCAAAGGATATTCCAAATGATTTCTCTTCACTTTAAGGCCATCAAATTCACATCAAACTCTACCTTATGCAGGCATAGTATGTGATATAAAAGTAAGAAGTGGTGATGATTTGAAATTTCAGTCCATTAGATTGGTAGGTATTGATGAGTAGAATAAGTTTTGTGAAGAGAGTTTTTGGTTTTATCAAATTTAGGCTAGGAAGTGATGTTTGCATCAAGTTTTCATGTTTTTGAAGAAACAAAATGGAGTGGCTGTGTTCCCTTGCTTGGCTGAAAATATGGGAAGAAATAATGAAGTTAGGTAGCTTATACATATCTTATACTAAGCATAAATAATTATTTAATTATAAGGTCTAATTTCTTTAAAGAAAATATGATGAATGGCTAGGATTTAATCTTATAAATCAAGATTAATCTTGGCCTTACACTTGGCTATAAAGGATAACTTTATCTTATTGTAAGGATTTGACTATCTTTTGTTTAAAAATCACACACCAAAATTTTACCGATGGGTAAAACCTCATACTCCTGTAATCAAACATTGCTCGAAATTAATTCTACGTACAAAATATTTATTTCTAACTATTTCTAACATTAATCCTATAATTTTTCAGTTTTGGGCATCTCTGGGTCCCAATTCTAGGGTGTGCGTCTGCCCGATGGGCCGCGAGGCCGCAAGGTCACTATTCATGACTGCCCGAAATTTTTTTTTTCACATTCATTAGATTGTTTTCATTATTACTAAAATTGTCAGATTTTTTAAATTATGACTAATAAACCTTAAATTAATTTTTAAATAATTTTTGATGTGTTACAAGTTTAAGTTTCATAACCCACTTTTTCAGAAAATGAAAAATGCGGATAATTCCTATTTTTTTGAGTTTCTTTCTCCAATGTCGTCTCACCTTTAATCTTTATGTCCCCTCACTTAAATGACTCCTCACTCCTTACACGTCACACCATTCCTTTGTCTTCAACCCCAAACACTTTCATCTTTACCCAAAACCGCTTCATATTCTCTTACATAACCTTCCTTCTTTGTAACCTTTACCGCTCCCTCTCACCTTTAAGCTTTTCATTCAACTCTCTCATACTCATCTACCATGGATGAAGGAAAGGTCTGACCTATCCGTTATAAAGGGACCTTTCACATGTATGACGATCCAAGTTGCAAGATCATTATGTGAACCTTTTTTCCATTAGAAAAATAGCCCCCGGTAAAATGTTAAGGAAAGAGCTTTATGAGGTATCCATCCTCAAAGAAGCTTTCTCCTTTCAAGGGTGGGAAGAGGTTCTGACATTAATGACAAAGTCTTTCCAGGAATAGAACAACTTTTTACTCACATCTGAAGGCACCCCAAACTCCTCCTTGATGATGTTGATAAGAGATTGTGCTATAGAGGTAGCCCTATAGGACTTTCCAAGATTATCAAGGCACCTTATGAAGGCTTCGTCTACTTTTCCACATCCAACTTGGGTTCACTCCTTACGAATAAATGAAGGAGATGTGTCCAGGTATCTGAGTCTAACTTCATTATTCATAAACCAAGTGAGATTACTACCTCCATGTTATGTGAAAAGCAAGAAAGATTTTCCTTGTACAATTCTCTATGCTACCTCGACTAGGAAGCACTTATATGCTTGTAGGCATGGATTATATGCTCTTATATTGCCTCATGTCCAAAAAAAGGTGAATTTGCCAAAGCTCATCATGGACTATATGCTCAGTGCAACTACCAAGGACAAAAAGAGAGCAACTAGAGTACCTTATGGTATGCTATTGACCATATTATTTTAGGATGTTCACTTTCCTCTTGCGAGGAATGGTTTGAATACATGGAAGGAACCATATACACACCAACCTCATTTTGGACCTCAAGAAAAAAGCCTACAACCTCAAGGTCTATTGCAACTTGGCAAAGCCCCAAGAACAAAGAGTGAGCAAGCTAGAAAGTCCTCTGAAGATGGATGAGATTGAAAAGAAGGCGGTAAAAGGAAAAGGAAGCTAATCCTTATCGAGAGTGAGTTTGAGAACGGAAGAAAAAGAATCTACTGAAATTCCTCTAAAGAAAGAAGAACTAGGTTAAGGTAAGAGAAACTTCAACAACACAAGCTTCAAATGACAACTCAGACTTTTAGAAATTCAAAAAGCTCATAAAGAAATCTTCTGAATTTGATGATACAGGAAGAAGATGATCATCCAAAATCATCAAAAAGAGGGATATTTTGCACAAAGTTAGAAAATTGCCAAAAGATGTTTCCTCAATCACTATACTTCTTATAGAAATGGCAAGGTATTAAGCTGAGGTTTGTGAGATAATAGACACCTTAGAAGAAGAAGAGGAGGAAGAAGAAATAGCTAAAGCAGAGATCTTTCAAACCTTAGAGCCTATCATAGAAGAGCCTTGAAGGAAGCCGCTGACTAGAAAATGCTGGAATTCTGATGGTACCTCAGCCTCTCCTTCCATAAGAATAACTCCAATGGAAGAGAAAGATGACAAGACCTCAGAAACTCCGCTCCTCATGCTAAAGAAACCTTCTATGGCTTCTCTTTGCTTTCCGTTTCTAATCATATTACTGCTCATGCTTCTACTTATATTCCTACTTCTGACCTTGGATGATTGTTGAAGTTCCATCCATCACCTCACCCATCATACCACCATAAGATGAACAACCATCCACTCTACCACCGCCCAAATGGTTAATGTTAATGCTACTCGCCAAAGTTGGGGACACCATACCCCTAGACAACCTCAGCCTAGACCTAGGCTACCCTACCTACACTGCCAAAATCCATTTTCTAGAGCCTATTTTCTGAAGGTATGGCTTTCATCTCGCTTTCTTTCTATAGAACTTTGAGATTCAGCTTCTAGAATTTTCATGTAGCTCTTTTGCATTTACAGAAAGATTTTCTTGAGCTACTTCTATCATCGAATCATGACTCTTCCAAAATTGCTTGACCAAAAACTATTGATCCATTCTCTGATATGGACAAGTGTCTGGAGAGGTCATAGACCGTATGTTCTTGGTAACCTAATCAGTGGTTTCTCAGGATGCACCTGCAATAAAAATTGATTTTGATTTTGGTATTCAGACTTTCTCTGGGTCCTCTTGGGTTAATTTTGAGGAGGAGGTTTCCCATCCTTTTTGATAGATTTCTTTCTCAAGATTATGACAAGAAGGTACAAGAAACCTTGCTCCTTATTATCTTAATCTGAGTTGGCTTCCCTCTCATCTATTTTCTCTTCATATCCCAACCCAATTTTTTCAAAATATGGCCTCTGACCTCCAATCATCAACTCAAGATTTTTTGAAAGCTTCACCATCTTTTCGAGGTCAAGTTTCAAAGCTTTGAAGTCCTTTCAAGTTCAAACATGATTTTCTGATTTTTTTTTCAATTATTTTTCGTGACTTCAACTTAAAAGGCATTGAGTTTTATATTTAAAAACTTGTTTTCTCCTTTATTTCTTCTTTTCTAAGCCTAAGATTTTCAGCTTCAAACTTGGCCATCTCAAGTTCTAAAACAACCTTATGATGTTCTTTTTTCATGTTGAGATAGTGAGGAAAGAGTTTGAGAGTCCTCAAAAACTCTTCATACAAAGCTAAAAATTCATCATAGGAAAGATCAAATTCAAAGCTATTTACCTCGTGTTCACATCTAACGATATCCCATGAAGCATAGGTTTGCAACATCTAGCTCCTCCTAATCTTCTGTCCTTCCTTTTCTTCCTCTAATTACCACGTGGCTAGCATGCCTTTCTTTTTGGGCATGAACTTCTCCTGGCCTTGAGTTTGGGACATTCTGTTTTAAATTGTCCTTTTTTCTACAGCTGTAGTAGGTGACGCTTTACACCTCACTTTGTCCTTTCTGTCTTTCTTGAGGTTGATGTCTCTTCTTTTTTCTTGCCTCTCTAGGCTCTTAACATCTTCTTCACCAGCATAGAGAGCTTATCTCGTCTTCTTCTTCTATCTCAACATCAGACTCTTCCTCTTCATCAGGTTTTAGTAACTCTTATTGCCTTAACCTTATTTAGCTTATGATGAGATGACATCAAGGCCATGGACTTGCTTCTTGATGAATTCACCATGCATTTCAAAGAGTACTACCTCATAAGTTTTGAGTGGCCCGAATGAGTGCATCCACACCGAGAGTTTAAAGGTCTTAAGCCTCTATAATGGTTGTAACCTTAGGCAGCCATTTGGTAGGAGGCTTCTCAAGATTTTTCTAACCATTTCAGAGTTAGAGTATCGTTTGCCTAACCCCTTTAGCTGGTTGATGATGTGTATAAACCTTGCGTCATTTCATCAATACTCTCTTGTCCTTCATTTTAAACATCTTGTATTGATGAACCAACATACTAATCTTAGTCTCCTTAACTTGATCAGGACCTTCATGTAGGATATGCAATTTATCCCATATCTCCTTTGCTATACATAAGCAACGATTTTATCATATTCGGCCTTGCTTAGTGCACACGAGTAGGTACACAGCTTTGGAGTTCAACTAAACTTTGGCTTTGTGTTGCTCTCCCACTTGTTCCTGGAATTTCTCTTGATGTTAAAGGTACATTATCAATTTCGGGAACCTTTCCAGTTAGGACATAGTCACCTCCTTGAATTATATCCCACAAATCAAGATTTGTGCATTTTATCAACAATTCCATTCGATCTCTCCAATAGGCATAGTCGCCACCATCAAAGAATAACGGTCGTTAATGGAGTGTCCTTTTGCTATATGAATACTTTGTGCCATTTGTCCCTCGGATCTTTGTCCTTTACAATCGTTAAATGTCAACCCCTTAGAGGCCAAGCTTGATGCCACTTGTAGGTAGAAAAGCGCATGAGAAGGAGGGGTTAAATCGTGCTTCACTTTGTTTTTCCTTTTTGCTTCCAAAATCTTAAGCAATTTACTATCAAGCTTAGAGCTTGAAGTGTAGTGGAAACAGGGTTACATATTCAGAAAGTTGCTTTCTGAATGATAGCAACTATGATGACAGAGCGTATAAAAGAAAACATAGAATAATGAAAGTACCTGGAGTAAAATAAAGGAGTTAAGGGCGAGAGATACTGTATAGAGGTTTTTATACTTGGTTCGACTAATCCTACCTACATCCAGTCCTAACAACGTTTGAGTTTCACTAAACCTTTCTCAACCTAGAAAGAAATAAGATAGTCTTTGCAATAGCTTTCCTAAGCTCTTACCCATGACTAGCAGACAACCTCTACTATTACACACCGAGTAGTTATTCATCAGCCTCTCAAGTTGAATCAGTGAATAGCAAGTACACTCTGCTATCACAAACCAAGTAGTTATTCACCAAGCCTTTTCAAGCTACCTGAGTAGTCTTGTACTAGTCTCTCCAAGCTAACCTTGAGTAGTCTTTGATGCCTCTCAAGCTAAACCTGATAAGCAATACCTTACCGACACGTTGCAAGTAGTTTTACCGTAGCCTCTCTAAGCTATCTCACACGATCACTACTAGATTGAGGATACAAAGGTCTGTGCTTGGGTTTGCCACTCAAACTAACCTACATTCAAGTTTCTTGAAGATATACAACTAATGGATCTTGGAAACTCTAATGACTTCTTTCTAATTCTTCCTTAAAATAACGTATTATCTATTAATAATATAGAAAGAAGATTTTACAACAAGAAAACTTATTAAAGTTGTCATGAACTTCACAAAAAAGATGAGAAAAATTTGCAGCATATTCACTGTATAATGTTCCTCTTTTTTTTTTGGAGGCTCATTATCTCTATTTATAGATGTTATATCTTTGTGACCATTGCCCTTGATCAGGTCTCTAAGTGACATGTGTTGATCATCTGTTTGTGTCTTGAAAAGTAGTCTAGAAGTATAGCTTGTCTTGTGTCAAATCTATTGTAGAAATCATTGTGAAATAGAGGCTTTTGAGAATACCTTCAGAAATTACTTTTTACTTTTTGAACATGGTTTCTAAACACTTCCTTCTAGAAGCTAGAGTAGTTGACCAAGTTGGTAGAAGAGATGATATACAAGTCTATAACTTGGATACGATTTCAAATTTGAATTTCAAATTTTCCTTCATTTTTCAAATGAGTACAATGTCTTACTTGAAGTGCACTTTCTAAGGTGCAGGATTAGTCCTTTGATATGTCTTTGGTCTTCAGTCTTCAATCGAGCTTGTTAATGATAAACTAATTACGATCATGATGATTAAAGATGGTAGAACATGTTGACTTCAAGGATGGATAGATATCTTCAATTTAAGGCTACTTTTTGAAGTATAGTGCTTCTTTCTAAGACTCGTGCCATGGTTTCTTATACTTGTTGAATTTCTTCAACTCTTAGGCATTTGTATCTCATTTCAGTATATAATTTTCATTATGATTTTAATTTCCATTTCTTTAATGAGATAAATCATGTTTGCACATGTAAAGCAAAATTAACTTCGCTATAGGAGCTTGATTATGCTAATAGTATGACATGTTGCTATTTCAAGAAACTCAAGGTAGACATTAGTCATTCCTCAAAACATTTTCTTTAAATTGGCTTTTTGAAGGATTCTTGAGCTAATAGAATCAAGATATCCCTTTTGACACTGAGTCAGGAAAGTAAACTTAGCTAGGAATATATCTGTTAGAGTCAAAGAAAGTAAATCTAATAATCATGTGTAAGAATTAGCTCAATCCTGATAAGTAGCCTATTACCCTAGAGTGGGCAAGGCCACTTATGTCAAGGGCATGTAAAATCAGAGATCCTCTTCAATATGTCAAGGGCATGTAATGATGAGATTCCTTTTGGTATGTCAACAGCACATTAAGATGAGATCCCTTAGATATACCAAGGGCACGTAAAGATAAGAAATATGTATATGAGATCTCCTTAAACTTATCAAGGGCACATGAAGATAATACCACTACCAAAGTAAAAATAGTCATTGCATTTATCATATGCATACTCATATTATATTGAATTACTTGTCTATGATGGTTTACTATGCGCTTGAGCATTATGATATATGTGTATTAAGTGATTGAATGCTAAAAGAAAACCCATTTCAAAAGGATGATTTTAAACTTTAAAATGAATATTTAGTATGTGCTGCATGATCATATTTTCTTAATAAATCGAAGTGGCTGGGATGATAATGATGATGACATTATTTATTTTGTATTTGGGATACCTACTGAGAATTTCATAATTCTTATCCCTATATTTTGTGTTCATGTATCATCTACAGATTGCTCAAGAGAATAATGAAGCCCTACCATGGAAGAATCTGATTTGTAGTAGCTCGATAGCCAAAGTCCCTTTTCAGTTTTACTTTGTTGTATATATATATATGTTTGTAAATGTACAAGAATACAAATGTACATTAAGGCTCATAGAAGAGCTTTTTCTTGTAATGAATATGTACTCTATAGATGCCTTATTTTCTTTTTTATATTTAAGTAGAATTATGAATTAGATATTGCGTAATTTGTTCAATATGTTATAGATAATTAAGCAAGATCTGCTAAATTATAACTAATGAATCTTGAGTCTAATGTCATAGCTTAAGGATGATGTTGTACTTGGAAGGGTGTTAGATTAGAGGCCATGGTACTACACCTAAACACCTCTAGCAAAGTAAAGGAACTACACGTAACGCTAATTTCAGGAAAGTCTTTCCTAAAGGGTATACTCTACTACTTGTCACTATAGTCAAACAAGCACACTAAAGGCAACCTATGGTTCTATTCATGTATTTACAATGTTGGCCTAGCTTTTAAAACATCACCATTGCCTTTGATAGTTGAGTTCCAAGATATCTTGCACACACCCTACCTATAACGCTACTAAAGATCCCCTTCATTTCTCTATGTTGTCGTGTCTAGACTTCATAACACAAATGAATGCAAAAACTCAGGGTAAATCCTGAAACAATCCACACTTAGCTTAAATGTATTATAAAGGATGTCTATTTGCATCCTTCAAGAACAAATCGTAATTCTACATGTTTCCTTAGCATTTGACATTGGCGTATCTTGACATGTTGAAGGAAAAAGTTGTAATTGTGCTTCATTGTTTAGATGCCTATGCCCAAGCCACTCATGCTTGAACCTTCACCAATTAGGATGATTGAATCATCCTAACCTATTGGCTGAAAGGATTGAGGTGATGTGTTGTGTAACACGCTAAAAATTTATTTCAAAAATTTTGTTTGAGCTTTATTAATTAGAATTTTCTCAAATCTAATAAAATTAGTCATAAGGAGAATGGTTAAAAAAAATGTGAATAGTGACCGTGTAGCCTGGTAGGTCTATCGAGACCATCTAAACCTATATTCCAGATCTAAAATATCTAGACTAAGAAACTATAGGATTAAGGTTAAGAAGGGTTAGAAATTAAAATTTTAGACCCAAAATAAAATTTTAGGCAATATTGTTACCTTATACGTTATTTTACCCATGGGTAAAATATCGATGTGCAATTTCTTACACCATATGAAACTTGTAGTACAAGTTGGACACCTCACTTGACAAGTATGTGGCTTAGAAAAGGCCACACCATTGCCTTTTCCAAGAGCTAATAAGAGTCTTACAAAAATTCACAATTTATCTTTAAGGAAACAATTTTTATAATGGAAAATAATGTATATGTTATCATAAATGAATAAAATCACAAAACCTTATCATTTCTCTTCTAAATTTAGGCCAAGTCCTCATCCTTACAGCCATTCATAATATTCCTCATCAAACACCAAAACCTAGCTAGAACCCTAATTTGCAACATCAAATTTCCAAAATCGAAGCACAAACTACATAATACCTCTAGTAATTCCTAAATCAAACACTAATAGAGAATCCTTACTCACCTCACCAACAATTGTGGTTGTTGTTCTGTCTACCTTGGAGGAGCGTTTGAGTGGTTAAAGTCAAAAATTGGTTGTAGGAGCTCTTGGGGAAAGCCAAGACAAGAGCCAAATGAAAATACATAAGTGACAAGTAGGGTTTCTTTTAGCCCTTTTCTCTTCAAAACTGATTTTGGAAGTTTTTAAATGATTGGATTTGCAACTATTGGTTTTATTGGCTTTTTATACATAGATGTTGATGTATGTAAATGGGTGGATTAGTTGGATATTGTTAGAAAACTCTTTTTATCAAGGAATTTGTAATTTCTCTTGCTAGAAATCTCAAATTTTAGCAAACAGTGAAGATACACGAATTTTCTTACTAAGTTAAAGACCTTATTTTGAGCTGAAAATTTTATATGATAAAGCTAACATATGAAAGTGTCTCAAGCATTTTTCTTAAGTAATGAGCATTTTTGCTATTTTTAAAAATTCAAGAACCGACCTAGTCAGGGTTTCCCTAAAGTCAATTCTGGAGCATATAATTTGTCTAATTTTTTCTTTATTAAATGATCAAATTTTCACTTGAAATTTTTACAGGATGTTGAAGACATCTTGAAGTCCAATTCAGAATTTTTGTAGAATTTTATCTGTTCATTTAATAGGGTAGTAAAATTAGGGATTCTTAACCTTTGGCTAAAAATAAGTAGTTTTTAACCTTCGAATTTGTAGAATTTTTTTAATATAGTTACAGACTTTATTTTTCTTTGAAATTTTTACACGGTCTCATAGACATGTTAAACTAACTTTGAAAATTTATTTGGCTCTATTTTGATGAGGTTTAATAGCTGATCCATAATTTTCTTTGAGATTGAAAATCAAGATAGCACAATAAACTAGCTAAAAATAAGATGGAATGACTATGATTTGATCTCATTATGCTATGTGAATTTAATGATAATTTACACATATATAAATGTGAGTGCTCATGATAAATGCTCCTATATGCAAAGAAGATTAAGATTATGAGTTATATGTATGCTTGATGCATTAAAAAGCTCATAAATTGATGCTAATGCATATATGATTGTGATGCTTGTATAATTGACATGAAGCATGAAGATGTTATGTGCATATAATTGTGAATACTTTTGACAATTGCCTATACATGAGGAAAAGAATGAGATTATGATTTCTTGGGCTAGAGAAAGTAAATCCAGCCAGTTCAAGGAAAATAAACCTACCACCCTTGAATTGAGTTGGGAAAAGTAAACCTGGCTAGGAATATATCTATGTGAAAGTTGGAGAAAGTAAATCCAATGATCATATATAGGAATGAGCTTAGTCTTTAAAAACAGTCTTATTACAGGAGTGGAATAAGCCACTATAGATCAAGGGCCAAGACATGTTAAAGTAGCAATTGTCCTAAGTAGTCCTCTATATTATATGTTAAGTAAAATCAGATTCCTTCGATATGTCAAGGGCACGTAAATATAAGATCCCCTTCAATATACCAAGGGCACATAAAAGATTAGATACCCTTCGATGTACCAAGGGCACATAAAGATAAGAATGATGTATATGAGATCTTTTCGATACATCAAGGGCACGTAAGATAATTTTACTAAAGATCACTGCATTTATCATATGCATACGCATATTGCATTGAACTATCTATCTAAGATGATTTACTATGATCTTGAGTATTATGATATATGTATATTATGTGATTGAATTCTAAAACAAACCCACTTCAAAATTATGATTTTGAACTTCAAAAGGAATCATTGATATATGTTGTATGATTATATTTCTCTAAACAAATCGAAGTGACTTGGATGATAACGATGATGATGATAAGGAAATTATTATGTATTTTGGGGATGCTGATAAACTTTCTTTTTGTAAATATTTTCTCTATTTATACTTGGTACTTTTGCATTCTTTTTAGTTTAATTTTCATAGGCTTTGTTAGTTTTTAAATCTTTCCTCCCTGCACTCAATTTTGCTTTGTGACTTTTATTCAATGACTTTTGTACAATTTTGATTTCTATCCCTCATGATACCTCTTTGTCTTATAGAGTGGATCACAATCGTCTGAAGAGTGTCCCTTGATAGTGCATCGTGGAGTAGAGCTTGGAGTGAGTGGAAGAAGAGAGAGTAGGCTTGACAGTGCCTCGCCGCAGCAAGCTTGGAAGATAAGATTTGAGCCAAATGAAGACAGCCTTGCCTAGTGAACATCAATCGCTGAACGAGCATTAGAAGCGGCTTCTGGAGATCTTCAAGCACGTTCATTGCAGCGAGTGTTGGGGACTAAGCCTGAAAGTTTAATTTTGTAATTTTGACCCACAAGAGCCCTTTTTAGCAAATTTAAGGATGAAGTAAGGCTCGATACCACAAAACTAAAGACATTTATTGCCAGATTAAGAAAGAACCCTAGGTTTTAGAGCTCTCATTCTCTCCTCTCCTTCTTCTTCCTCTTCTTCATTAAGAACACTTTATATTCCTAGTTAGAGCTATTTTTATGCACATTTCCATTTCTAATTCCATGAACTCTTTTCAATCTCTTTGTAACTTCCTTCATGGAGGAGTAGTGCTCTTGCTAGCTTAAGGGATTCAAGAGATAGAGTTGTGTTATGAAACATTGTTGATTCTAATACAAATGCTTGGTGTTAATCTCTTTCTCATTGTGTTTTCCTCTCTTTTCATGTTTATGATTTATATGCATGTTAATTTAGGTGCTGATTTGTGTATGTGAGCATGATTTGTTGGCATACTTGAATTACCTTGTTGATTGAATGCATGCTAATTGATTGATTAGTAAGTATTTAGTTAACTAAGAGAATAGAGATAGCTCTTGATTGAGGGTTGGACTATGGCAATTGGTATTGTAATTGGTTCATACATTTATATGTTGTGATTGCAATCATGTAGATGTATGTGTTGTATTTTATCTTCTAGTTGATTGACTTTAAGAAGAATTGCTAGCTAATTGTACGATTGCATGATTAGTACATGGTCCCTCACCAAGCACTTGATATTTGTTAGGTTGATGATTAACATTCCCTAGCTTGAGAATCCCCTAGGCTAGTTCTCTCTTATAGTTGTTAATTTCAATTGCTTGTTTTTATGATTTAATTTTCATGTAACAAAGCCCACTTTTTTACTCCAACTAATTAGTTCAGCTTCCTTGTGAGACGACCAGGGTTGCATTCCACTATCTAGAGTTTTGTGCAATTGGTTTGGGAATCCAATTTCCTTTTTAAACTTGGTGTTGACAACGGCCTTTCACTAATGCCTTACTAAGAATTTCACAATCCTCATCCCTATGTTTGTTTGTGTTCCCAATCGTTTTAGATTTATCAAGAGAACAATGAGGCTACTATGGAAGCTTAATATTTGAAGTTCCTCATAAATTTTATTTTCTTATGTATATATGTTTGTAAATATATAAGGAGATGGATGTACATTAATGCTCATGGAAGAGTCTTTTCTCATATTTGGATTTGTATTAAATAAATACTTTGTTTCCTTCATATATGCTATTGTAGAATTATGAATTAGTTATTGCACAAATCAATCGAATTTGCTATATATACTTAAGTAAGGTCCGCTAAATTATAAGTAACAACCCTTAAATCTAATATCATGGCTTAAGGGTGATGTTGTACTTAGGAAGGTGTTACACGTTGGCCTATACTAAACCCTAAATGGTGGCCATTAGTAGAAATGGGCAATCCTTCTTCTTATGGTCTTCTGACTACACCCATAACACTTAGTTGTTCCCATCAAACACTATCTCAAGTAGCGTTTCTCACATTTTTGACATGTTGGTCATGGGTAACTGATCTATTCTGAGTTTAGCTCATTGATTCATTATTGTCTCTACTTTAAGATTATAAGGCAATGGACGCATTAGAGGGGATCTAAAAAGGAAACCCTAATTGATTATGCGCTATTGTTTATCCATGTTGATTTTGACTAACATCTCCTATACTGATATGCTCATTGAGTATCTTTGTCAAGCTCAATATAGATTGCTCAATATGCCATATGCGATATGCACTAACTGGCGCACCACTATTGTGACACTAATGTAATCAATTTCAATTCGTTGGTGGCATGGTTCACCCAAGAAGAGGAACATTGAATTAGGACAAGAATGCCAAAAAAAACTCTAACTTACTACCCAACCTAAACATAGTACATTCCTACAAGCCTTAAGTAGCATCACATTTTGCTAGAATGAGCACACTTCCATTTACACAATCGTCATGTTACCCGTGTACACTTACTTAAATAAGACACATGAAAACCTATTGCTTTAATACCATTTTATCATGACCTAACTTAATTGTGATGACTAACACATAAGGGATATTGTCCCTCATGTGAAGCTATTAAGAAGTTATGTTGTAATGCCCCGATTTTCCCTGCCACAAAATGACCAAAATGCCCCTAAGGTCATTTTTGCATAAGAATGAGGACGGCCAATCCAGACCATCCTCAATGGGGAAATTTAATATTCAAATAAGACTATATGTGGTTTAAATAGCAATTTGTGCGAAATCGTAATCCCTGATTTTTCCCATGTACAAAATAAGCAAAATGTCCTTGACGTCATTTTTGTCCGAAATCGATGATGGCTGGTCCCGATTATGCTCAAGGGATTAGTTCAATGTTTGAAGGGGACTAGATGTGTTTAGATGGCAATAGATGTGAAAATCTCAATTCTTATTTTTCTTGTGCTCAAAATTACAAAAATACCTCTGAGGTCATTTACTAGGATTAAGTGACGACAGACCAGTTACCTTGGAGTTGAATATGTTAATTAAAGGAGATATATGATATTGGATGAGTCTTGGGAGTTTCTGAAATTACCATTTTACCCCTATTAGTGCTAATTAAGCTTAATCAACGTAATTAAGGAAATATATGCAATATTATGCTCTAATTAAAGGTAAATTATTTTTATAATTAATTATGAGTCAAAATAACTATTTTGAGTTAATTAAGGCCCAAGATTGGTTAGAAAAGGTTTAATCTCATTCTTAATCAAAGATGCTTCATGAGACCTTATAGGGGCATTTATGTCACTTATCTTGCTACCAAACCTTAGTTTTTTGCATGAGTTTTATTGTGTTATTGATGCAATTAATAAGGATTTTAATTTATTCCTCATTGTGTGATTTAAATAGAATTATTGGCTTTAACACTGATTTTGGAATAATTGGTAATTACACCCTATTGCGTTTGACTTGTCTTTCTAACTATGGTTTTGTGCATAGGAGTTTTGGATCAAGTGCAAAGTGTCAAGAACAAGGCTTGGAACTTTCTACATGAAGCTTGTAGCAATGATCAATTTTGGAGAATTTGGGAGCTAAATAGAAGAGTTCATTTGAGCACATTTGAGAAAGTATTGTAATGGAAAATCTATATCTTTCTCTACATGGATTGGATTGAGACAAATAAGATGTTTTGGAAATCTCAAGAAGTCCTATAAAACTTTCATGTTTAGTCAAAACCCAGTTCTAAGAGCATCTTGATGAAAATCAAGTTGCAAGATTAAAGGTTGCTGATGTCCTAATATTGTCCAACTTGACCTCTAGTTAGTATTTTGGCAATATTTGGAGCTAAGCCTTAGATTGAGGTGATTTTGGTGGCGTTGGAAAGCTTATTCAAAGGGCTGCAATCTTCTGTTTCTAGTGTTGAGGATAGATTCAGATTTTTATGGGGTCAAAAGGAACAAATACGTGAAGATGTCAATTCTGTCTTAGCGCCATGCTAACAGAACCCAAAAATGATTTTAATCAGCATAGCTCACTAGAGTTAGTGCTGCAGTGCTCATGCGATGACGCATAACAGCTCATTTAATCCGTTTTTTCAGCCCCATTTTGACCCATTTTAGAGAACAGGATATAAAGGATTGACACAAACTTTTACCCTAGCTTTTGACTTAGTTTTAGACTCACTTTAGGTTATTATCATCTCTCTACACCTCTCTCTATCTTCTCCTCTACTCTTCTCTTGGGGATTCCATAGGTAAATTGCTTGTCCTTGTGGATGATGAGGATTGTTACTATTATTTCCTGGTATTCTTTCAAATTCATTGATTGTATCTTTGAGATGGAGGGTAGATTCTCTTATTAGTGTTGGGATTTCTAGATAGATTGGGATAACATTTGAGACCCTTTGTTTATATTGAATGCATTAGCTTTCTTAATGTTCTGTTGTTTCTATTACTATAACTATTATGATGATTGCTATAATTTTTATGGGGATAACTAAATTGACAATCATCATTTAGGGTAACCCTTTGGGCATAAATTAATAGATTTATTGGTTTATGTTTGAGGGAGAATATTAGAATTAACTTTCCAATTGGTAGTTAAGCTATAGCAATTGACTCAGGAATTAATGTGATTTCTAAATAAATTGAAATCTTGTTTATTAGTTATTTGCATTAATCAAATTCTAAGGTCGATTGATCACTAGTAGAATTGCCAATAATTTATTACTAATAGCCACTAATAGATTCAATATTTGGTCAATGATAACTAGTTCTAATCCTAGGAATACCTTACACTAGTGACTTCTCTATTATTGCTATTATCTTTCAATTTAAGTTATTTACTTTAATTCTCAAAACAATCTTCCCAACTAAGTATTTAAGCCTCCTTGAGAGACGATCTAGGTTGTGCCCTTTACTACATTTTTGTGCAACTTAGCATTAAATTAATTTTCTAATTTGAGGAAGTAGGCGATGGCTTTTGTTCAAGACCAAAAAGCAAAACTGGGAGAAGACGTACATTATCTCTCTTTCTTTTTCCTTAAGATTAGGGATATGTTGGTGTTTGAATTTTGAATTAATAAAGCTTAACCCAACTAAGCATTCAAGACAACTTCCTAGCCTTGTCTTGAAAGCCTTAAACACCTAATTACCAACCCAAAACACCAAATTATTACTTCCTAACCATTCTCCTAATTAAACCTACCATTAATCCTAATTCTAACACACACAAAACAAACAAAAAAAATCTCACCTAACCCCCTAAAGACTTTGACCAACCTTCCCTCCATTTTCACTCTCATGTTTTGTTTTTTTCCAAACACTCTCACACTCACACACTCTCATTCTTACCAACCAACATTTTTGGCCAAACTTGTGCACCAAGTTGTGTCTAAAAAATGCTCTTATTTTTTCCATCTTGAGCTTCCATCTTCTTCTTCTTCTTCACCTTCAAGAACCACGATTGTTACTCCATATCCAAGCTGCAAACCTCAAACAAATGTAGGCATAAAAGTGCACGAGAAGGGGAATTAAATCATGCTTTGCTTTTTTTTGCATCTGAAACATTTAACAAAATACTATTAAGCATTAAGCTTGAAATGCATGGAAATAAGATTAGTTGTTTCAGAAAGTAGATCTCTGAAGTATACAATACATAACAGGCGCTAAATCGATATATCAGGAGTTTAATCAGCTTAATAGAAAAAGTAAAAGAGACTAGGAGAAGAAGATATGACACAAAAGATTTTATCCTGGTTAGGTCAAATCTGCCTACATCTAGTACTCAACACACGTTAAGGTTCCACTAAACATCTTTCTCAAACCAAAGAAAGAACAAGGGTAGTCTTTACATTAGCTTTCCTAAACTCTCACGTGTGACCAGGAGACAACCCCTACTATCACAACCTGAGTAGTTATTCACCAGCCTTTCCTAGCTAAACCAAGTAGTTATTCACTAACTTCTCCAAGTTGAACCTTGAGTAGTCTTGTGCTAGCCTCTCCAAGCTAAACCCACAACAAGTAAACAACCCCTACTATCACTTTGAAAGTAGTTATTCACCAGCCTCTCCAAGCTAAACCTTGAGTAGTCTTGTACTAGCCTCTCCAAGCTAAACCCATGAAAAGTAGACAACCCTAACTTTACCAGCCTCTACAAATTGAACCAGTAGTCTTTCACCAACCTCTCCAAGCTCAACCTTACCAGTGAGAACCCTTATTGTCACGTTACAAGTAGTTTTACATTTTCCTCTCCAAGCTATCTCACACTGATCACTATTGGATCAAGGATACAAAGGTTTGTGTTTGGGTTGCCACTCAAACTAACCTATATTCAAGTTTCCTTAAAATATACATGATTAACCAGGGATAACTTGAATGACTTCTTTCTATCACTTCTTCCTAGGAAGAACATATATCTATTCTAGAATGTAAAAAGAAGATTTTTACAAGTAAGGAAACTGATAACATGATACAATGAACCTTATAGGATGTGAAGAGAGATTTTCACAAAGTTTCCATTTTGTGTAGCGTCAATCTCTTGTTTGATTGAGCACACATCTCATTTATAGATGGTCTTCCTTGTGACCATTTCCTTTGATCAGATTTCCAAGTGACACGTGTTGATCATCCATTTGTATCTTGGAAAAGCAATCTAGAAGAGTAACATCTCTGTTTAGAAGCGTTGTAGAAGCCATTGTAAGATTGAGGTTTCTGATGCTACTTCAAAAACTACTCTTATTTTCTAAATTGGTTTCTAAACTCTTTCTTCTAGAAGCTAAGGTTATTGACCAAGTTAGCAGAAGAGATGACTTGCCAGTTGAAACTGAGTTTGACTTTAAATTTGAATTTCAAAAATTCAAATTTCCTCCTTTTTAGTATGTTCAACTCTCCACAATGAAGTAAGCTTTCTGAAGTGTATATCAGTTCCTTGATGAATTTTTGATCTTCTGATTTCAATCCAAGCTTTATGATGATGAAAGATCTGCGATCATAATGGTTGAAGATTGTGTAACACATTGTTCTTAAAGTTTGCTTGATATCTTCATTTTGAGCGTACTTTTTATGTCCAGTGCTACTTTCTGAAGTCTCGTGCCTTGGTTTCTTGCCATTGTTTTGATTTTCTTTCATTCGTAAGGCATGTATGGCTACTTTGCATGATATAATATTCACTTCTATTAATTTTGATCTCTTTATATGAGATAAATCATGTTTGCACATACAACATGAAATTATTCTTGCTTCAAATCCGTGTTATACAATCTGAAATACCTATGCTATGTCAAAAACTCAAGGTAGACATTAGCCATTCTTCAAAGTGTTTTCTTTAAATTGGTTTTGTTGTCATTCAAAACATATTACCTTAAAGCTTTCTGAAGGGTTCTGGAGCTAACAATCTCCCCCTTTTTTATGATAACAAACCAATTTGAAGAAAATATTTTGAAGAGATGTTGAAAGAAATAGAATTGAATATGTCATGATAATAGTTATTCTTTCAGAACACATAGGCTGTAACTTTCAGGAAGTTCTTTTCTTAAGGCATGATATGGATAGGTTCAAAAACATTTTATAGCCTTAAGTAACTTAAATCAGAGCTGTTTTGGTTATAAATGAACCTTCTGAACTTGCTCAAAGTTGATGTATCAAAGTGATATTGAAACAGATTTCTTCGTTTAAGTCCTTTTTACACAACCAACTTGATTTTCAGTTTTTTAAAGAAACTTTCTGAAGAAAAGTGTGCTATAGTAGAAAACAAGTAATACTCGTGATAATTTGTCTTAATTAATTTCCATATTCAGCATAGCTTTGTCCAAGCTAATATATCAAAAACGAAGCTTAAAACAAACGTTATCTAGCATGTATGATAAAGAGAAAACATACTAATGCTTATGTAGTTTCTAATACTCAAAGAAACCTTGATACAAATATACCAGCATATTACTACGCGAGGTTTATGAAGCTCATCAGGACTAATCCCAAGTATATCAAAGCAAAGCATGAAAGAGCTTTTTATTATGAGTTGTGAAACTTTTCTCATAAGTATCGGAACATAAAAGGAAATCAACTTTTATGAAGCAAAAACTAGAAACACTCATGATTTTTATGAAAACATACTCACTGATACATATGAAACGGGACATAACACATTATATGCCATATAAGCACAGCACACTTAGAGGGTTTTGAGGCTCACAAACTGATCTTAGTTGTATCAAAGCATTTAGGAACAAGTTTCTGAAGACCGTCAGAAACTATACACAATTATATTTTGATCAAGTTATACAAAGCTTTAGAGAACTTCTCATATATATGTCAAAGAGAATGTGTTTTATAAAAGCAGCATTTTAAGCATGTCATGCATATCGAAGTACATTAGATGAATGTGAGTGTCAGAGCAACAAAAGAAAGATTTTGTGCTTTAAAAGATACTTCCCAAAGCCAATCACAAATACACATGTGAGCTAAATATCCTAGCATGCTAATGAATAAGCATATCAGAGCACACGCATAAGAGATAAGAAGCAAACATCTACCAGCATGATATATGATTAGCTAAGCATAGGTAGGCATCGATATGTATCAAGGCTTGAAAGAAACGAGCTTAAGTCAAATATATATCAGAGCCAAAAGGATAGCATAAGCATGATAAATTGAACAGATAAAATGAACTGTATAAAACAAGATAAAAGGTTTGTCAAAAGCATTAAAAAAAAAATTGAAACAACAAAAGAATATGCATGCTAAAAAGAAATTCTTTGAGCTCCCCCTCATAAGGTCCCCCTGAATTCCATAGCACTTGATTTTTTTCAAGTCTTTTCTTCTCCCCTTTTATCATCAAAAAAGGAGCTATGTTGGGAATCAGAGACACCATCTTCAGCTTGCGTCAGCTCTTAGTAGAATCTCTTGATTAGTCTAAGAATCTGAAGCTGTAATTCTTCATTTTTCTGAGTTGGGAGCCGTGCTCTATGATTGTTGCCTCAAGCGATCCTACCTAGAGGCAATCTTTCTCAAGAGGTGCAGATAAGATGATTGAACTGAAAGCTTGCTAGAGACTCAATTGAAGATGGAGGTGGTAAGTTGATGGTGTTGGAGTAACTTTTGGAGATGGCTTAAGAATGTCCAGGGTACAGTCTCCCAACTTAGGCAATTCAGCTTGAGCATCAGGAGTAGTAGTAGCAACAGGTGGAGAGGATGAAGCATGAGCAGGAGTAGGAGTAATAGCAAAAGCAGGCTCATTAACTAGCATCAGAGCTAATAGAGAAGCATCAACTTCTTCACTAAGAGGAGCACCAGCATTGATGCTCTATAATCTTCTTCTTCTATCTGAGTGATGCAAATGGAAGAAGAAGGTTGAGGCACTAATAAGATGATTATAGTATCTTGTTCATGATCCCCTTCGGCTGGCTCTTCAATTATGGGCTCCATTGGAGACTCCTCAGCCATGAAGCTAGGTATGATTGTACCACTTAGCCTACACTTCTCATGATTGAGAGGTTTCTTCTTCTTCTTTAGATGAGGATACTTTTACTAGATCTTCTTCATCTATATCTTTTCATCATCTTCAGAGTCACAAACAATGACTCGGAGCCGGCCTCTTCATATTTTGCAACTTCTTTATTCAGGATGGATATTCTGGACTCATACATAGGCATCTGTTGCATTTGAGCCAAACATCTTTTCTATTGATGACTTTTACTAGTTTGGTAGCCATCTGAGTTTCTTGATAATCAGAGTCCTGTTTTCTTTTTGTCCTCCTTTCTTCAAAGAGATAAAGTATAGTGGATTCCTCATCTTCCTTCTCCAAGTTCTCAGGCTTACTTTCTATGAACACTAACTTTCCCTTTCCTTTAGCTTTTTCTCATTGAAACTCGACCTTCTTGGAGAATTCTCTAGCTTGATCACTTCTTGTCGAGACTCTGCCTTGTTGGTTCAGAACCTGATGGTGGACTTCTTCCTTGAGGTTCTGAAAAGGAAGGTGTGAATATAGTTCTTTCTATGAGCTCATATCTCTTAGTGAGAAGTAGGAAGCGTATGTGTTAGAGAAGCCTAGTCAACAACATTTCATATGGAACATAGGTAGTTCTCTATTTTTCTTTTGTGGTTGCACTCATCATATAATCCAGAATGAGCATTGGTGGGTTCACTCTTCTTTTTGCTATCAGGCAATAGAGAGCATGAAGTCCATGCCAACAAGTGCATATATGCTTCCTATATGGGGTAAAATAGAAAATTGGACCACCATATATACCTTCTTAGCCCTAGCACTTAACATGGTAGTAGTGATTTCATTTGGCTTGTGAAGGATGGAATCTGTTAGATACCTGGACACATCTCCTTCATTTATTCCTAGAGAATAAACCCAGTCTAGTGAGGAACTAGAAAACTCCAGCATTTAGTGCTTTGATGATCTTGGAGAATCCTGAAGCCGTGATCTTGATGGCGTAATCTCTAACCATTATTTTGATAAATAAAGTTAAGAGTTTCTCCAGATGAAAGTAGAAAGCAGTAACTAATTGTGGGAAGACTAGTTCATTGATCTCCAAATATTCCTCCTATTTCTGAAAGGTAAAGAATTAATCAAGAATAGCTATTTCTTCATGAAGATCTTTCCTCAGTGACTTTCTAGAAGCCATCTTCCTTGATACAAAAATCTTTCATAGTGATCCTGCATGCTAGAATCATCGTACATGTGAAAAGAAGCTTTCTCACAGATTGTCCAGACTTTTCCCTTTAGCCATTGATGAAATAGAGGGTATGTGTATGAAGAGAAGATAAAGGGGTGAGGTAAGAGATTAAATCTTGAGAAAATTTGTGAGAAGATTTGAGGTTTTGATTGCAAGGATGAAAGTTTAGAGAAGGAGGTTGCGGTTACAGAGAAGAGAGATATGAGATGATAAAATGGTTAAGGTAACGTGTTTGAGATTGAAAATGAAGGTAAAAAGGTGATGTGTAAGGAGTGGGGGTTATTTAAGTGATGTGACGTGACTGATGAAGGTGAAGCAATGTGGGAGAAAGAAAACCCACAAGAGTGGGAATTATCCCTCCTTTTTATCCCTTTTAGAAAAGAGATTTCTGACTCTTGAGAGCACTTTTTAAGGGCTTCTTTTCGAGCTTCATTATTCACTTTCTACCCATTGACTCACTACATACACAACATAAGCTTATCTTCATATACTTGAATCCTTTGACCCCATATATTCTTCTTTTGATCTTCTCTTCTTCGCCATTCATCTTCTTTCTGATCAACCCATCTTCTTTCTAAACTTGTAGATAGGAATTTTGATATTCAATTGATATGTGGTCTTGCAACTGAATTCTTTATTTTAGGCTTCAGCTTGGAGTTATGGAAAGATAGAGTATCCAGAGATGATTCGTGGATAAATGCTTATGAAATTTTAAACACACTTATTTTAAAAACTTTTTCAAGACACAAGAACGATCTTCAACTAATAGCTTTGTGAATATATATGACACTTTGGTCTTTAGCGTTCACAAATATTAACTCAACATCTTTTTTTTTTAACACAATCAGAAAAAAGATGTTTAACACCAATGTGCTTAGATCTATAGTGTTGAATAAGATTCTTTGCAAGATTAATAGCACTAGTATTATCACAGGAGATAGGGATTTGGGAATACCTCAAGTGATAATCTTCTAGCTAGTTCCTTATCCACTATTGGATGCAACAATTTGCGCTACATATGAGCCTCAGGAGAGAGAATTTTATTCAGGCTTCTGCATGACCATGTGATTAGACTTTTTCAAAAAAAATAGTAGCAACCACTGGGCTTTTTCTCTCAACTCAATCTCCAGTAAAGTCAACTTCACAATAACCTCTCTTGAACCCATTCTTCAGTAATAAGGTACTCAGTCTATCATAACAAGCTTGAGGAGCTTGTTTTAGACCATAGAGAGCCTTCGTTAGCTTGAAGACATGGTTAGGAAGGTCTTTATTCTCAAAATCAGGAGGCTACTTCTCATAAACTTCCTCAAAGAGAAATCCATTTGGTAGAGAATGAATTCCTTCAGGCAGCAAAAGCAAGTAGTATTCTAATGGCTTCGAGCCTAGCTCCTGGTGAAAAGGTTTTATCATAATCAATTCCCTCTTGTTGATTATAACCTTATGCAACCAATCTTGCTTTGTTCCTCATGACTTTTCCAGCACCATCGAATATGTTCTTGAAAGTCTCCTTTATATTGATGATGATTTTTCAACTAGTCATCCAGACTTTTCCTTTTCAAACTTGATCAGCTTAATCTACCCAACTTTGATTAGCTCAAAAATTCTTTAATACATTTGGGTTTAAGGTGGAGATGAAAGCATAGTTTTTTATATTTCTAAGGGATGACTTTGTTCTCATATCCTTGGAAATGTCTCCACAAAAATTGACTTAAGAAACTATCTTTAAAATAGAAACTCCCTCATAGTTTCTATCATTAAGATTCCTTAGCTTCTCTTTCATCTTTAGATTGCTTATCTTTGTGTCTAGAAAAGTTACTTTCTGATTACATTGGAGTTCTGAGCATGTTTTCTGAAGAGTTGATGTTCTGGAGCCCACTTTTTGAAGATTTTGCATTCATCTACTTGTTTTCTAGAACTTCCTTGAGACTCATTTTCTCAAGACTTTCCCCCAATTCTTTTGAAAACATTAGAAAGACTTCTTTAAGCTCATTCATCATCTAGCTTGAGTCGTTTAAGGATCTTAGGCTTGAGCTTCTGATCACTTCCTAGTTTAGGATAAGTATCTAGTATAGTCACAGTGTTTTTTCCTTGGCACTCTAACCAGTTGACCCATTTTACTTGCAATAAGAACAATTTTTTTTTTTTAATTTTGGTACCCAAACTTTCTTGGGTCCTCTTTTAGTTAGTTTTTAATGGAGAGGTATCCCATCCTTTCTAAAGGATTCTTTTCTCAAGAATCATTTGTCAAGTGGGTGTTCCTTCCTGGCAAAGAAAACAAAAAAATCTTGGATAAGATTGCATTACTTAATCTCTTAAATATCATTTTCATGTCTCAACCCTTTTCTAAGAATATAGCTTCTAATCTCCCATCATAAGTTGAAGAATTTTGAACTATTTCCTATTTGTTCTCAGTCAAATTTAAGAAGCCATGAATAAAGTCTTTTGAAAAAAAATAGAAATAAACCTTTTGACATCCTTTTCATTTCTTTTGAAGACTTCAGTTTATAGAACTTGAAAAAAAAATTCTTGTAATTTTTCTTTCTTAAGCTTAAGTTTTTCAACTTCAGGCTTGTTCTTTTCAAGTTTTAAGGCAACCTTCTAAGTTCTCTTTACTACTTAAGATATTTAAAGGAAGATGTTTGAGAATTTTCCAGCAACTCATCATATAGAGCAAGTAGAGAAAAATGAGATATCGAGTTCATACTCTTACCTTGCATTATTCTATTGAGGTGCATTCATGCCATGAAGTATAGATTTGTAACATTTTCTAGCTCATCATGACTTTCTAACCTATTCTTTACATCTTCAGATATGCTCCGGTAGCCAGCATGCTCTTCTTCTTAAGGATAGGACTTTCTGTGATGCCCTGAGCTTGGAATTCTTGAATCAAGATGTTCCTTTTCACTAGTTAGAGGTTACTCTTTTAAGATATTCTTTGCCCTTTTGTTTTTCCTAAGATTGATGTAAATTCCTTTCTTTGCTTAGCCTTCTCATGTTTTTGAAATTTGTAATAGACATAGAGATTTCATCTCCATTTTTAATCTCAGATTCTTCATTAGATCTTTCATCTTCATTGAGGTTTTAACAACTTTGATTGCTTTAGCTTTGCACTGCTTCTGACATGATAATTTGGTCAAAGACTTTTAAGATGGTTTAAGATCTTTAAGCAGCATGCATAGACTAACCCATATTTCCTTTCACATGTTACAAGTAATAAATATTTCATATTTTTCTTTGCTTAGTACACATATGAGCAGGAGCTTGACTTAGGATTTCAACTGAAATCTTTCTTTTTGCTATTCTTCTCCACCTGCTCCTTGGGATTCCTTTAAACATTGAGTATGCCTTGACAAGTCTTGGAACCTCATCGACAAAGATGGTCAGTTGATAGAGTGATCTTCTGAATAGGATTCATGTTATTTTGTCCCTCTGATCTTTATCTTTTACAATCATTAGATTGATTAACCCCTCAGAGGCATTGCTCTAATACCACTTGTAGGCATAAAAATGCACGAGAAGGGGGTTTGAATTGTACTTTGTTTCTTTTTGCATCTGAAACATTTAACAAAATATTGTCAAGCATTAAGCTTGAAGTGCAGCGAAAATGAGATTAGTTGTTTCAGAAATTAGATCTCTGAAGTATATAATATTTAACAAACGCCAAACTAATATATCAGGAGTTTCATCAACGTAATAGAAAAAGTAAAAGAGATCAAGGAGAATAAGATATGACACAAAAGATTTTATACTGGTTCGACCTACATCCAGGACTCAATACATGTTGAGGTTCCACTAAACATCTTTCTCAAACCAAAGAAAGAACAAGGATAGTCTTTACATTAGCCTTCCTAAGCTCTCAAGTGTAACTAGTAGACAACCTCTACTATCACAATATGAGTAGTTATTCACCAGCCTCTCCAAATTGAACCACGTAATTATTCACCAGCTTTCCAAGCTATACCTTGACTAGTCTTATACTAGCCTCTCCAAGCTAAACCCACGACAAGTAGACAACCCCTACTATCACATTAAAAGTAGTTATTCACCAGCCTCTTCAAGCTTGAATCTTGAGTAGTCTTATACTAACCTCTCTAAGCTAAACTCGCGACAAGTAGACAACACCTATTGTTATGTTGAAAGTAGTAATTCACCAGTCTCTCCAAGCTCAACCGTGAGCAACAAAGCCCTGTCACGTTGCGAGTAGTTTTACATTAGGTTCTCCAAACTATCTCACACTGATCACTACGGATCAAAGATACAAAGGTTTGTGTTTGGGTTGCCACACAAACTAACCTACACTCAAGTTTCCTTAAAATATACATGATTAACCTGGGATAACTTGAATGACTTCTTTCCATTATTTCGTCCTAGGAAGAACATATATATATTTAAGAACATAGAAAGAAGATTTTTACAAGTAAGGAAACTGATTACATGATATGATGAACCTTATAGGATGTGAGGAGAGATTTTCATAGAGTTTCCACTCTTGTGTAGCGTTAATCTCTTGTTTGCTTGAGCACAACATCTTTATTTATAGATGGTCTTCCTTGTGATCATTACCTTTGATCAGATCTCCAAGTGACATGTGCTGATCATCCATTTGTGTCTTGGAAAAGCAGTCTAGAAGAGTAGCCTGTTTGTTTTTCAAAGCGTTGCAAAGCCATTAAGATGAGGTTTCTTATGCTACTTTAGAAGCTACTCTTACTTTTTGAACATGATTTCTGAACTCTTTCTTCTGGAAGCTGAGGTTGTTGACCAAGTTGGCAGAAGAAATGACTCGCGAGTTTGAAACTAGGTTTAATTTAAATTTGAATTTCAAAAATTCAAATTTTCCTCATTTTCCAATAATGTTCAATGCTCCATAGTGAATGAGCTTTCTGAAGTACGTATTCAGTTCCTTGATGAATCTTCAGTTTCTGATCTTCAATCTAAGATTTATGATGATGAAAGATTTGTGATCATGATGGTTGAAGATTGTGTAACACGTCGTTCTGAGTTTGCTTGATATCTTCATTTTGAGCGTACTTTCTAATGTCTAGTGCTACTTTCTGAAGTCTCATGCCTTGGTTTCTTTTATCCGTAAGGCATGTATGCATACTTTGCATGATATAATATTCATTTCTATTAAGTTCAATCTCTTTATATGAGATCAATCATGTTTGCACATGCAAAGTGAAATTATTCTTGCTTCAAGTTGTGTTATGCAATTTGAAAAATACATGTATGCTATGTTAAGAAACTCAAAGTAGATATTAGCCATTTTTCAAAGTGTTTTCTTTAAATTGGTTTTGTTGTCATTCAAAACATATTGCTTTAAAGCTTTCTGAAGGATTTCTGGAGCTAATAACAAACATTCCACCACTATAGATCTTCCTCAAAACATATAAGCTTTCATCTCTATACACCAAACCACCACAAAAATCCTTCCCACTATTTTTCTTCCTCTTGGTCGAAAACACGTACACTCTGAAAGGAAGATTTTTCTTCTCTTTTCCTTGCAAAAGATCAAGTATTTTCATTATCAACAAGAAACCAATCTTGGTAGGGATTTTATTCTTAAGTTTTCCTTTCTTTCTCCTCATTTCTTTTGGTTTGGTTGTGATCAAGGCCATAGCTTGATGATGAGTATTCTTGATGATGGTTTTGAGACCATCATGTGTTTGACCCCTAGAGCTTAAGGCTTAATCGTTGGTTTCAAAAAAAAGAGAAAGAATGCTTATTTGTTATCAATGGTTATGTTTGAGCTTGATGGTGAGTCCAAGAGAATGAGGTTCCTAGAACCACGGAGTTGAGGACTCTAAAGCTCACTCTTATTTTGTTAAGATTAATAGGGTTAAAAGTTTCACTCTTTGAAGTCTTGAGTTTTTGAGTTCTAATGATATATAAAAATAGACTTGCATTCATGTTTATGTTTCAAACCTTGCATATCATGTTTATATTTCAAGTTGTCACCTTATAATCTTGAAAGCTTAAAAATGAACTTGCATCTTCATGTTTATATTCCAAGCCTTGCATTTTATGTTTATATTTCAAGTTATCACCTTATAATCTTAAAGGCTTAAAATGGACTTGCATTTCATATATATGTTTCAAGCCTTGCACAACATGTTTATATTTCCAAGTTGTCACCTTATATTATTAAAGACTTAAAATAAGCTTGCATGATATATTTATGATTCTGGTCATCACTTATGTCTCTAAAACTTAGAACTTGCCCCTTTGTCTTAAATGGAAATTTTGATCATTGATATATATATATATGTGTGTGTGTGTGTGTGTGTGTGTGTGTGTGTATGTGTTTCGGCCAAGTAGAGATATTAGGTTTGAAGTTGGTCTTATTTTATTTTAAAACTTGAATCTTGTGTCTAGAGTGTACAAAGAAATTTTGACATAGTTAGAAACTCAAAAGGAGCAAAAATGTGATTTTAAGTAAATAAAACCTTATTAATAAAATTATAAATTTTGCCATTGTTTTAATGTTAATATTTAATTTCTCAAGGGGATAAAATGATTTCATGTGTTTTAAATGTCTTAGAATAGCTTTTGGGAAAAAAAAAACCTAGTAACTAGAAAAAAGATAAAAGTGTAATTTCCAAAGCTTTTGAACTTTTCAATCTCTATTACTGTTTGCTACTATTTACACTATTCATCACTATTTGGCACTGTTCACGTGTTTAAAAATGTTAATAATTGTTGTAAAAATTATTTTTAGCATCTTAGGAAAAACTAGTAACTAGAAATGGTTAAAAATATAATTTCTAAAGCTTTTTGAAATTTCAATTATGACACTGTTGTCACTATTTAGCACTTGTTCATCATGATTTGGCACTGTTTATGTGCTTAAAAATTATCAATAATTATTGTGAAAATTATTTTTGTCATCTTAGGTGGTTAAAAGGATAATTACAATTGTTAGATTGGATAGTTTTGCAAAATACAAAAAGTTGTACCTTGACTTTTGGCCAAATGAGTTTAATTAGAGTAAATAATGATTTTGAATGTGTCCATGTGTTCAAAATATCATTTATGATGTTAAGAAAAAATTTTAGAAGCATTGGAACTTACCATGTGTCAAAGAGTGGAATCTATGCACTTTGACCCCTAAAATCTAACAAATTGGCCAATAGCCCAAATGGTTTTTATGATGAATTTAAATGATTTCAAAGTGGTATGGGTCTTAAAGTGTAAATTAATTTTGAGGACCATTAGTTTGAGAAAATATGTTGAATGGAAAATTTACACTTTGACCCACAAATTTTTAGAAATTTTAGTTTTGAACCTTTTGGGGCTAAAGTATAATTATCAATAACTTGATGATATTAATGTGAATGATATGTCATGAGGGCTATGTTTATATGAATTGCTTGGAAATTATATGACTCAAGTGATTATGCAAAATTATGAATTGATAACTATGCATGCTTGATCTTTAAATATGCAAGTGATGATTACTGTCTATATTGTACATATATCCTATTGAGCATAGCATATGTATTAGCTTAGTCTGTCCTCGATTTTCAGCATATTGGGTAAGTGCATATTTATTTTTCAATGAGATGTTGATGATAACATGCTTATGGATATTTTCAAATTGAGATGCATGCTTACGTGATTAATGATATGATGATTTGTAGCATATTATGATTATGAAGGATTAATTTATATGCATGCTTGATATGTTATATGACAAGAAGTAAATTTGGAAACTTCGCTTCTAAGCCTTATGTTGCGGTTTCCCAAATTGTGGAGTTAGAAAAATTATGAAATTGTGAGCATGAAATGTTAAATGATAAGTTATGATGATGGCCATGATTATATGCTCATGTTTCCATCTCTAAATGACATGCTAAGATTAAAGGTGACATAAGACACATGGAAATGATCTTCTAGACTTCAGGAATTAATAGTTATGAGAGGTGATCCAATAAGGGATCCTTTAGACTCCAGGAATTAATGGTTATGGGAGGTGATCCAAAAAGGTGATCCTTTAGACTCCAAAAATTAATGGTTATGAAAGGTGTAACACCCTCCTAATTACCATATTTTACTTGAGTGTTAACACAGGTAATTAGCAGAGTATTACTTATGTTCATAATTTAAACTAAGCGAAATACAATGAAATAAAGCAATTTATAAATGCATGTTGCAAAGCCGTATTCACATATATGGACATAATCTCCAAGTTTACAATATGAACATCATATTAGCAAACAATTTAGTTAACTCCTAAGCTATTTAGGGACTCGGATCAAAAGGACTAGCCATCGTCTACAACATAGCCTACTCGAGTATTCCGTCCAACAAAATCACATATAGATACAAACGAACCTAAAAACATCTAATAGTACATCAGTGCATGCTGGTAAAGTCCTAACGCTACACTACTACTATGTACAAGCCAAGAGTCACTAAAACCTCGCGTCTCCCTACTAAGCCATTGGCCATCGATATGATAGCCTCACCTCTGCCAAGGGCATCCGAACACTTAGATGGTCCGAGTCTAAGGATGATGATAAAGAAGTGGGCACATCTGCGGAGTGGGTGCGGTGGAGCGATCGAATATCAAATAGCTCTGGGTGTGCCATATGAGGGGCACGCCATCATGGGGAGAAGTGGGGTAGAACTCAGCATAAAGATGGACGCACTGAAGGACGGCCAGAAAGTACATACACGAAATTGTGAGTAACCTAGACCATACAGGAATCAAGCGTTGGGTCGTAATGCCACACCTATTATGGCGAGTCAAGGAAGAATACTATGGATGACATCTGTAAATCTAAGTAATACAAGTACATGCAACTTAGGGGTGAGAATACTATAAAATTCTCATACGGTGGTCCCCTAGATATCGATGTAGAATGTAGACAATAAGTTCATTCACATAAGAATATTCATATAACAATTATAGGCATAAATTTTAAAGTAATGTACGTCATGTGAAATAAGAATACAACCACGTAATAATTTATGCATTGTTATTTAGTAACCATAGAATCCAATTCTGTGCATTTTTCTCTTTTTGTTAACATAGGGAAAGCTTAATTTCCTATTAAGAAGGATATGTATTGGATAATTCCATAAAGGACAAGAGACTCTAGGACATGAGCTCATTCCGTCGTGATCATTGAACTTCATTTTTTTCCATTTCCGAGTCACACACAGACTATTCCTAGCCGATACATCTACTAACCCATAAAGTTCCTAGGGAAGTCCTTATTCTTGTCTTCCCTCTTTAACCCGTATAAGTCTTGTTTCTGTTTTTCCCATATGTTAGAACATGCACAAGCGAAATTTAAACATTCTCTTTTCTCATATAATTGCATCATGTACTTTTCTTTTTTCCCAAAGGCATGTATAAGCCATATATATGCAGTCATGCATAATGAAATTCTCATTCTTTTCTCATAAATCAATCATTAGAGTCCATAGTATGCATTCATTCCCATACTAGTTGAATTACAAGTCATTATATTACTAAATCAACACTTGGATTCAATTCCAGCATGTTGGCAAAATTTATGTTTAAGTAGAAAATTTTATTTTCCCTAACACATGGTTGATTCAAGGGCCACCAAAATTCTCCATAACACTTCAATGTGTCTAAGAGGCTCTGAAAATTGCAATACAAACGAAGCTCTCTAACTCCTTCAATAAATTGTACAAATTTAGTGGAGGATCACCAATTCACAGATCAGACTAGGCTTTTCCTAATTTTTAACCCTAACAAATGATTGAACTAACTCACAATAAAATTTATAGTACTATATTGATATATTATCCATCCCTTGTAAAAATTTCAAAGGGTAAATCAATTTTTTACTTTGGTAATAAAATCAGACAATTGTATTGCTTCAGCTTCAACAATTCAGATAGCATTAGTCCTATTTCGGTATCCAATTTTTTTAAGGTAGTATACCTTAGAACGACCGCCCAAGAAAATTCATCTAGTTAGATATTAGCTTCCATATATAATTTTTTTAGTTCATCCAAATGAACAAAATAGGTCTAAAATTCACGAAAATTGATGTCTACAGCCTAAATGAAAATAAGGCCTAGCCGCAACTTCTTTTAATAAAAACCATTTTCTAACACCATCCAAACATACCACCAAAATTAACACATCAATATCAACATAATATCAACCAATATAACTAGAAATTTCTGGATCTAAGCTCAAAAAAAAGATCAAAATAAATTTGAGAAAAAAAGGCAAAGAAATCCCTACTTTTAGTGACTTAATGGTTCCTTGGCCCCAAGGTGCTCTAAGTTGCCTTCTTGCCCCCAAAGCTCCCCAAACCAATCCAAACTCCTTCTTAACTCAGTGAGGGTGAGGTAGCAAGGTAATTTTTGGTGAGGAATAGAAATTTTAATCAGTTAGATTTGTAGGGATTGAAGTGTAGAACAAGTTTTGTAAAGGAATTTTGAAGCTTTGATAACTCTAGCTTAGGGTTTATGGGCTTCAAACTCAAGATCAAGCTCTTGAAGATGAAGATGGTGGTTGCTCTTCTTTTCCTCTTGCTGGCTGAAATTGGTTTGGCTTGTTGGAGAAGATATGAGCTTGTATATATCTTGTATTTGATGCATAAATATTATACTAAATGATTAGATAATTCTTAATCTAAGAAAGTAAAATAGATGGCTAAGATTTAATAAAGTAAAATGGATGGCTAAGATTTAATCTTGGATTCTAAGATTAAATCTTGGCCTTCCACATGTCCTAAATGGATGAACATTATTCATTTATGGTGATTAAATCACTTTTCGTTAGAAACCGTACACCGAAATTTCACCGATTGGAAACGCGTACCGATTAAACCAATATTACCCGAAAATTAATCCTAAATATAAAACTTTCATTCCCACTAATTTCTAACCTTATTCCCATGTTTTCCTAATTTTGGGCACCTCTGGGTTCTAGAATCTAAGGTTTCGGCGTCCAACTGGGCCTAGGAATACTATTCACTTTTTTTTAATTCGATCATAGAGTTGTTCTCATCATTGCTACGTTTTTCAGAATCTTAATATTCTCATTAACAAAACCTCAATTAATTTCTAAAGAAAATTAGGGTGTTACAAAAGGTGATCATATGCCCCCTATACGCATTTTAGGAGTCAAGAAATAACTTATCGAGAGGATAATTGTAAACTAGTGACAACTAATTAGGTATGAGCTCATAATCTTAAAACTCTCAAGAGGGAAAGAGTATAAGAGTGACCCTTATGAAAGAAAGATTAAGAATGCTAAGTCATCTAAGAAAAGGAAATGAGGGAAGTTGTGCGCCTTAGTTGCTCATGTTCCTTATGTTTCTATATTATGTCATTGTATGCTTGGGATGTTGCATAAGGTATTGGCATGCATGGCATAAAATGGTATAGTGTATCCATGACATTAAGATTCATGCTAAAAAATATGGGCCTCAGTTAAGGGTATTTGGAACTTTATAAATGAATCTTATTTATGTCCACGTTTTTATAATGAACCCAAGGTTCCTAGGAACAATGATGATGACACATGTGTGGAGATGGAAAACCCTACTGAGATTCGTATATAAGGTTCTCACTCCTCTCTTCTTTCCATCTTCCTTCAAGGTTGATGGTGATGTTCATGGACTTTTAAGATGCCAATGTGGGAGTTGCACTGTGGTGTGATCAAAATGGCACAGCAAAAATAGAGATATAGTCCTTCCTATTTGAAGTCACTTATGGTTGTCCCATTTTCATACATGTTCATAAGTTAGTTTTGGTAGTCGTGCACCAATGATGGGTTTAGCTATGTCATAGTTGCCTAACCTTTGAATCACTGGATGCTCAACCTCTATTGGTGAGCTTGATATAATTGGTAGGGTATTATACTTGTTGAATGCCTATATATAGGATTCTCATATGACGTGGTATTTCTAGTTAATGTTATGCTATGATGATGTTCTCAGTTTATGTTGTGCTTTGTTGTGATTTCATATGTATGTTATGTGATGGATTATTAAGAACCTAGTGCCTGCGAGTCACCTTTTTATTTTTTGGGAATATTGTAATTAATGCTAAATATTATATATGACAACTTTACCTTAATAAAATAAATATTTAAATATAATGTAATATGTCCAAATATCAAACAAAAAAGAGTAAAAGAAATGAGTATTAATTTCACACACTCAAATAATGTATCTTCCAAAGTTATGTAACATGTTTTCTTCAAATGTCATTCCTATTATACTTGATAGTACTCATATTTAATTGGGAGGCCAAAAATATTTGAATATATGAAACATTCTTTATTTCATTGTATTTTGTGAAAATAAAGTATCGTTAGTATGTTTATTATAAAATAAGTTTAGCTGAAATTAATTTAAGCCGCCTTTTTCTTATTTTTTTGGATATTAGTGTAACTAAATGTGCACGTACATTCAATTTTATATTGTAGGTATTGAAGCATGTAATTATTTAATAGTATTTTTCATTATTTAATAGTACTACCAAAATGCTTTTATAAACATTACTATAAGACTATTTTTTAGAAAATATCATAAATAAAAATTTTGGACTCCATTGGAGAATAGTACCACTTAGAGGCATGATACCATGCATCTGCTACGCGTTAAGCCGCATTTTTTTTATTTTTAAGGTATTGACAAAACTATATATATATATATATATATATATATATATATATATTATTGTTATCCAATTAAATCATTCTATTTGAATGATTTTTTAAGTAGTGGGTAAAAAACTCATGTGGCAACAAATAATAGAATGATGTATAAAAATTTTTTGGACATTAATGTGTAAAAATTAAAGTCTTATTTAATAGTATTATCAACTTTTTCCTCTAAACATTACCATTAGTTTGATATTTAAGAAAATATTATAAAAAAATCTCTTAAACAATTTTTTTTAACCACATTTAAATTACTATTAGTCTGCTTTCTATTATATCTGTACTAAAAGTCTAAATGAAAGTTAAGAACCGGGTTTATAAAAATAATAATAATAAAATTTAAGAACCGCATGAGAAGTAACTGAAATATTATAAATCGATCATTTTAGAACATGATGCTAATGTCATATAACCAAAATGTATCTAATTTTTAATGTAATTATTTTCTATTAAAAAAAATGAATTAATAATGACTGTAGGCAAAGCATTTATAGTATTGCAAATTTTAATTTCATAAATAAATTATTATAGTTAACAATAAATTTGTAATGGGTGTTTATTATTTTTCTTTAAAAATAATTGAGTTAGTAACATATATTGGTTACTTTGACAATTAAGATATTTCTGTAGATTGTAAGTGCCTATGCGAAATGTGCAGTTTATATATATATATATATAAGGAGAGGAGCCAAATCACAACAGCACAAAACAAACATAAAATCTGAAACTGTAAAAAAATTTGAACTTAAAGTGAAAACACAAAAATCACAAACGCAAATATCATATCTCCTAAAATAACTCCACAACTTATGGATGACAGTGATTCCCCTTTTAATGCTCTTGATAAGTGCTTGTGGTTTTGAAAAGTTATCCTCCCACCAAAATGCTCACCATGTCACTATCCCTGATTTAAGACCACTTACTCTTAATTGCTCACAGTTTTGGTTTGTTCCCTTTTATTGAAGGAGAAGGGATTGGAGGGTGGGCTTGTATTGAGGGTTCTATGAAAAAAAAAAAAACAGATCATATTATATCAGTTAGATTCATAGGATATTTAATATTAATAAAAAAATGTAAAAAAAAATGATAAAACATCAATAGAATATTTCAATAGGATATTTAAAACAGATAGCAATTAGATTAAAATTAGATTAAAATAAAAAGAGACTTTTAATCAAAGGAAAAAAAGGAATAAAAAGTGAATATAATAATATCTTCATTTTATTAGTTATATAGAATTTTGTATGGCGTTTTCCATGATAGTATATCAATGAATTGTTTTCAATTGTAAATTAAAAGAATTAGTGTGATTTTTTTTAGTGTACAGATAATTTTAAATGAGTAAAGAAATTGAGAACATAGAATACATATATACCCAAAACCTGGTCTTGAAGCAATATATATATATATATATAGATTTAATTGAAATGCACTCACAGTATAAAATTTTTTTCATGTTCATCAATAATGTAATAACATATTAGCAATATGATTACTTTTCACCCTACTACTTGAAAAGTTATACAAAAAAAAGATTTAATTGAATGATTGTAAAAAGGTTTACAAGAGTTGCATGAAATTAGGCTATATATAAAAAACAAAACGTGCAAAGGACCAAAAATTTTGTTCTGAATATACGTAGACCATAAACAAAGAATGTGATATAGGTTGTACAGTGCGCTCGTGAAGAGCATTGCCATCAAAGACAACATCAATGTGGCCACCACCATGCCTCAAGAACGCTCTAGGTTTCCAGACAATTCAACAGTGCAATCGTTAAAAGGTTGTCATCTCCTTGACATGGTTGAAGACTGCATCTCGATGAACCAGAACCTATGAGGCACAATGGCACAATCATTGCCCAAGAAGAGAAGACTTAAGTGAATTGATTTTTAAAAGAAAAAAAATGAAAAAACCGACAAAACTAAGCCATTAAACAAAGTATAAGGCAATAAGACAGAATGGCACAATCTTTGCCCAAAAATAAGAGACTTTTAGTGATTTTTTTTAAGAAACAAAAGAAAAAACTGATGGAACTAAACCATTAAACAAAAAAATAAAAAACTAACTTGAAGGTTCCTCCAATCCATCCCCATGGAGAGTAGGATTGCTTTCCTTCAAGTTTTTGACATCAAAGTGGCTGATTGTGAGGAACTTGTTGTCATGTTTGCTGTGGATGTTGACATCGTCTTGGTCACAATCAAAAGGGGTTCCAACCACTACTTGTTCTTTTGCCACCTTCTCTCTACTGGAGATTCGACCATCAGCGGGTCCAATTCACAACACCACTCACAAAGTCGTCCTCTCGTGCCCTCAAAGTCATCCTTGCTCACGCCCGAGAAGTCATCATCGGGAACCCCTCTTTGTCAATGTAGAAAATGCATCATGGACAACACAAGATTGTGAGTGCAGTAGTGGGCTGGAAATTAGAGGCAGTGAGTGTAGGAGGAAGCATCGGCATTGAGTTGTGTAAGGATAATTTGAGAGGGGAAGAAGAGGGAGAGAGATGATTTGAGTTGTGGGGATTGAGAAAGAGAGGAGAGGTTTCTAATAGTGGAGAGGTTTGTAAACATGGGTTGGAACCGCATTATAAGATAGTATGGATAGTATAAATTAGTCATACATACATATATATATATATATATATATATATATATATATATATATATATATATATATATATATATGTACGGACTGAAACACAATTCCATTATGATGAGGAGACACCTAAAAATGGTTACATCTTCAATCCCCTTTATTTAATGATATAGATACATTGATGAGATGTACTATCAATATCTATATATATAGTAAAATTCACTTCATTTCACATTTAATGCTTACACTACAATTAGTGCATGCTTATCTATATTTTATAATTAAATATATTTTGATTTCCAAATATTAGGTGATTCTCAAATAATACAATGTATAATTTAAACACTCTAATTTGTGATACTTTAGTTCTATTTGTAAAGATTTTTATTTTTAAAATTAAATAGATGAAACTTTATATAGTATAATTTTGATTGATATATTAACTCATGATAATATAATTTTTTTAATCTTAATTTTTAGATTTAATCCACTTAAAATAAAAAAATAAATTGATATATATATATGTAAAATTAACCACAACATATATTTAAATTTATTAAAAAAATTTTACAACGTTATAACACTTTTTTTATAGATATGTCATACATATTTTATAAACCTTAAATTTTAAACCAAAGATCTTTTAAAGTGTATTTATAAAAAAAATGTATTATATTTATATTATACAATTTGTAATGTTATCTTTTGCATATATAGGGACAACTCAATGGTCAATAATTATTTTTTACAAATAAAATCTATTTAGTTTACACAATATATATAATATTTTTAATGCAAATAATAAATATAAGTATTTTAATGTTTAAAATTTATTCTTTCACTTAATTGATATCATGTTTAAATGATTTATATTCTTATATGAATTATGTTATTTAATTTAACCTTCTTTTGTGTAATTAATAATACTTTCATTTATTTTATTTAAATAATATATGTGTGTATATAAAATAGACTCTATTATACAATTAGAACACAAAAGCTAGCAAGCGAATGTTTGTACTAAACCTTTTATTTTATGAAATTATTAAATAATTTTACAATTAAATGTGTCATAATAAAACTTAACTTATTAATTTATATTATTTTTCTTCAACCCAAAAATTATTAGTCATTACAATTTTGAATTAACCACAAATAGCAATCGCATACACTAATAACTATTTTCTAACTAACTTTTCCTTCAATATTTTTTATGTCGAAATTAAATGAGACTTTTTAGTCGTTTTAGAAAATTAAAAGCATTCATATAACTTCAATTATCATAATATATTTTGAGGTCTATAATTTATGACCTACAATAATTTATTAATTTTAAAACTAAAATACAATAAATTACCTTCATAATGATTAAATTTAAAGTAGAATTTTATTTGCTTTCAATAATTGTTGTAATAGCAAAAATTATTAGGTGCTAAACAAGGCACACAATAGACACAAGAGTAGAATCAATGCAATAATTAACCCATTGATCATTCATTTGTTTTGATGCTTGGAATCTAAAAGGCATCTCGCAAAAATTTGTGGCCAAGAATGTTTTAAATGAGAAAATTGCTTCCTATCCATTTTTCAAGTTTTGAGTTCAAGTTTATTTTTAAGGTGTTCTCTTTTTTTCTTTCTAGTTTCTTTCTTTTCAATTAAACTAATACTTACAGGAAGATGATTTGCATCAAAAAATAATAACTCTTTCATTTAGAAGTTTTTTGACCTTACTTGGACTTACAATTTCTAAAGCTCCATGTTTTACACTCCTTAACTAGATACGTTTCAAGATCTTTCTCTTTACAATTTTCGAGATCATGATCTGCTATTTCTTTAATTTTGATATTGTTATGGTATCTCAAAAGGATCTTTTTTTGAATGAAGAAACTTTCTCAAATTGATTTTAATAAGGTTAGATGAAATTTATTTTACAAATTTAAAGACTTTAACTTCACTTAATATATAATGGTCAAGTACTCAATATCATTATTTTTTAGATGATCCAAAGAGAATGTTATGAAGTTAAATTCTATAATACATAGTGAAAATTACTTCACTAATATTGGAAGGAAATTATTGTTTGAAAAAATATTATTTATCCTATTTCATTTATTGAGCTTAAGTCATATGAAACTTATAATATAATATTTTATGCATTGCCTATCAATAAATAAGTGATCTCACCTCATACATGTGTTTAAATCCACTATAAAATTACTAGAAGTCAAATTGTAATTATTGAATACATTACTTCAACATTTTTCGTGTATAATTGACCAAAAATATATTAATTAAATAGAGGAAAAAATTAAGATATATTATTTAGAAAACTTAGTAATGAAAGATAAAAAATTATATTGGTCCTTTTATATAAATAAAATAATGCAAAATTCAAAAAATTAAATTAATTTAATATTTTATCATTTATAATTGATTGTTAAATTGTGTTTCTTATTAAATAAAATGAATAAAATTTTATATTAAAATACGTTATTTAGTTATAATTATCAAAAATTGAATGTATTGAGATTAAATGACTTATATATGAGTTATGTGTATGTATAATTTTAAGTGAGTTTAATGAAATATCAAAAGAATAATTGTCAAATTATAAAATTGAGTTAAAAATTATTAACCAAAGGTACAAAAAAATTATGTGTGTTTTTTATGGTGATTAATTATATGAGTTTAGTTGTGTCACATAAAATTTACACAACATGATACATTGACTATTTGACTATTGATTATTAAATTACACTTGAGAATGAATAATATTACTATATATTGATGATTAAATGTATAATTTTTGTTTTATTTATATAATTATGCTACAAATACATAATTATGCTAAAAATGTTGCAAATAATAAAGTTTTTCATGAACTCCATAAGTGACATTACATAAAATAATTTAAAAGATCCTATTATTATATTATATTTAATTTTTAATTATTATCCCAATTTTCCTTAAAAATATTATAATAAAAAATAATTAAACAAAATTATAATTTAACCCGCTCAAAGCACGGGTATTATCTCTAGTATATATGTAAACTTCACTGTATGTAGCATTTAATGTAGTTTGTTAAAAAAGGAAAAATATATATTACTATATATTAATATTTTATATATGTAATATTCATTGCAATTTGTATTTATTATCACATACGAATATAGGAAACGTTTGATATTACTATTATGTAAACTCCACTGTATGTAGCATTTAATGTAGTTTGAAAAGAAAGGAAAAATATATATTAATATTTTATATACGTAATCTTCATTGCGATCTGTATTTAATTATCACCATATAGGAAACATTTGATATTACTATTTTTATAGGATGAATTTACTAATACGTTACAATTTACTAATAAGTAGATTATTATTATGCAGTTTCATATCAATGGTCTTTCATTACCTGAAAAGAAAAGAAAAATTCAATGGTCTTTAAATTTAGTTAAAGTTTTGCCTTCTATGGTGAAATTAAACAGAAGTAGGTGAAATCTGGGTATATGGGATATGTGCCTTTTAGAAGCTATGAACATGTAGTTTGATATTGTTGGTCCGAGATTGAAGGTTACCCGATTGTCCTATTGAGCTATTGACACATCAAGAGCTATAAATTGTTAAGTAGTAGTTTAAGAGGATAGTGTTGATTTGTTAGTTTTGATTTAGGCTACTTTTTTTATTCATGCTCTATGATGTTTGGTTTGTATATCTTCTCATTGCTTTATCTTTGGCTATGTTCAATTGTACTCTGAACTATTGGAAAAAAAAAAAGAGTTGTTAATTTTTGCAACGTTCTCTATTGATTTTGGTAGGTAAATGCCAGGTATTGGCCTGCAAATAGTAGTGGATATGTGGATTGGACAAGACATGGGGCAGTAAAGTTGAAAGTTAAAGCATATTTACTGGTTTATTTTTGTTGTCTTTATAGATTTTATGTTATGTTCTTGGTACTCTGGACTATCAGCAAAAAAAGAAAACTGAGTTATTAAGTTTTGCAATGTTCTTTGTTGATTTTGGCAGGTATTGGCCTGCAAATAATAGTGGACATATGGATTGAACAAGACATGGGGCAATAAAGTTGAAAGTTAGAGCATATTTCTTGGTTTATTCTTGCCGTTTTTATATTATGTTCTTGGTATGCATTGTTCTTGGGTTTCTTTTCCCTTGACACAGTTTACCATCTCCATTTTTTTTTTTTTACAGATGATCACCATAATTATTGAAGAAAAATTGGCTACCATTCTTTTCTCTTTCACCACACAAAGAAGGTAGTTTCTTCTCTTTTGTCATTTGCTTTTGTATTTTATTGGTTTTTAGGTATTATTATGTATTTTTATTGTGTTTTAGTTAAATAAATTATATATGGTAAATAAAATTTTGGAATAGTTGATATAATGAAATAAAATAATTAATTTATGTGTTTTGCGGACATAAATAATAAAATTTATAGTTAGTTAAATTAAAATTGACCTTCAATTATTTTTATTTTACTAAATGTTTTATATATTACTTGCATTGCTTTATTTTGTATGTTGATTAGTATTTTATTTTCCTACAATATAATGGCAAACATTTAAAAATTAATTACATTATTTTTCACTTAAATTAAATTTACTTTTGTGTTATTGTAACACATCTGTTTATTGTTTGAAAAAATCAGTTATCATATGAAATTTAATCTTTAATCACTATCACAACTTTCTTTAAATTATTCTAATTTCCGTTTATAACATATTTCAATATTTAAAATATAAATTACAGTTAAGTTTCACTCTTTCTAATAGTTAAAAATATAATATTATTATATACTTTTTTGAAAATTAATTTTCTTTAAATTGTAAGATGTCCAAATTTTAAAAATGTATATAATAACGCTTATAACATAATTCGAATATTGTTATTCTAACTTGCAATTATAACACTTTAATATTGTTATGTACAATTTTGAAAATTTATATAATGAAATTCATATTTATTATTTGTTGCAATTATTGCATTACCCATCAATTTTGAAATTAAAATTCATTATAATTGTCAAATATAACACTTATATACTGTTATTCTAAAATTTATTATTATAATTTTAAAAATAGATTAAAAATTTTATATAATAAATTTAATATTTATTCTTTGTTGCAATTATTACATTACCCATCACATTTTGAACTTATAATTCATTATAATTTTCAAATATAACATTCATATATTGTTATTCTAAAATTCATTATTATAATTTTAAAATTCATTTAAAAATTATATAACACTTATAACTTAATTCAAATATTTTAATATCGTTATTCTAATTTGGACTTATAACATAATTCATATATTTAAAATATAACTTACAATAAAATTTCACTCTTTTGCAATAGTTAGAAATACAATAGTATTTAATATTGTTATATTTTAAAATTTCCAAACTAAAAAAAATTAATATTCCTTTCATATAACAACTTATTTTTATATACATAAAATTTATTTAAATATTGATAGTTCATATTTTTAATCAGACAAATAAAGCACTTTTACTTCTAAAATATTTTACAGATTAAGATTATGATTGAAATTAATATTTCCTCTTTGTTACAATTATTACATTACCCATCACATTTTGAAATTAAAATTCATTATTATTTTGAACAGTTATAAAATAATATTATTTAGTTTTTTCTATATATAATAATATTTTATCTTTTAATTAAATTAAATTACATGAAAATTTGATATTATTATCTCATAATAAATTTTTATGATTTATAATTGTCATAATAATTATTTTTAGAATTTAAGTTTTCAAATTAAATTCTTTTAAGAAAGACATTTATTATATTTAATCAATATTTATTTTATTTAAAATTATTATGTGATTCTAATAATAATATTATAATTCATAGTTAAAATCCATCTATTTATAGACACACTTTGCATTTAATACTATAACCGATTAATTTGCAATTATTACACAATTTATTATATTTTCATCAATATTTTTTATTAAAAACTATTATATGATCCTAATAATATTATAATTTGTATTTAAAATTCACTCTAGATTAAAATTTAAATAGCTATATTAATATTTCAGTTCATTTATGGTATCATAATTTTTATAATTTAATTTTTAGAATTATTTTATTTTTAAATCCAAAATATTTTTTGCTTTTAATTTATTTAGTGGTCAAGTTCAATAAAAAGAAGTGACCATAATATCCTAAAAAAATTAATTTAACATGATATTTTATTTAGTTACATATAATAATGTTAGTCTTTCACCATCTAATTTTATAAGGTTGGAGTCTTTATTACTTCAATTTGATAGTTCATAATAACATAAATTTTGTGTTTTTAAGAATTAGCTAAAGTTTCAAAGATTAAGAGAAGCAAATTTGTTATTTTAAATAATGTCAAGAATATTTTTGAAAATATATATAATTGACACCATCATTCTTTATGATACATTTTCACTCTCTTTTGATACTTTTGATTAAAATTAAAAAAAAAAACTGTACATCGAGTCTTCAAAATAAGCAAGAACATTATTATTTTTTATTCAACATTTTTCATAAGCATTCAAACAAATAAATAAATATATTTTTAAGTACTTATTATCAAAATAAAGAAATATTTCCTTCTTAATAATCACATTCAAACGAGAGTATCATGGAAAATAACTAAACAAAATAATCAATATGTTTTTATTATATATAAATTTTACTACTATCACCATTTTTTAAATATTTTTATTAAAAATAATTATCATAAAATATTAATAAATTCGTGCAACACCGGGTATTTATTCTAGTTATTATGTATTATGCGACGAATATTTATACGCTATAACTTTTATGCGAATGACTCATAGTTTGGTGTTTCAAAAAAAATGGGTCATATTTCACAGACTTATTTTAAAAATTTTAAAATCAAGTAAGTCCTTAAATGAAATAGTAACAACTAATGATTAACCATTATGCGTCCTACATATTGTGTTGAAGGTTAGGGGGTTACACATGCTGACTTCACATGATAAATTATTGATATAACATCGAATATTAACTCATATGAATATGTAAATAGTCATTTTGAATAACCAAAATGCTTTAAACTTGAATCTTTAATAAATTATTCTGTTTCAATAAATCTGAAATCAACTATTAATAACAGTTCAAGAACTTGGAAAGTAATAATGTAAATAAATTAAGTCTAGAGTGATCTACTCTAGTCTGAGGAATCTACATGCCCATCGATAATATGATCAATAAGTTAAATTAAGTGGCTTGTCGACAATACTGTTGAGAATAATTTAATAAAATTTAAATGAAAAATATATTACATAATTTTTTACTGCAATGTGTAACACCCTCAAAGAACCCAACTATGATTAAGTTCGCATTTGGATTCTATTAGATGTTACTTATGCCTTGCATTTATTTTCTTTTGAAATTAACTTAGAAAAATAGTGGATAATATTTTCTTTTAAATTACTTTTCAAAAGCTTAAGCCAAGCGAGAATTGAAATACATAGTGCTTATATAGATGGTACTCAAAATTACTTTGCGCACTTATTTAATTTAATAAAGCGAATAAAGGACTAAATGTAAAATTACCATTACCTAAGCTGAAAACTAACTACTTAATAAATAAGTCATACAGGACATATACCATAGTGATAAGCTCTTAATAACAATTTAAATTATACTACTATAGGTATATTCTCGTATCTATAACATAACTAAACTCGGAGTGTTAATTCTTGGAAGGTCTAAAATCTTCGCGTGATTGCCTCTTTCTACAATTTTGTTGCTTCAAGTGGACTCATTCATCTCTGCAATGACAACGAAAAGAAACATAGGAAAAAGAATAAAGAATAAAGATTTCTAGGAGGAGTTCCTATTTGCACTAAACGTGTCATTTACCGTCTCAATCACTTCGGGTTTATTATAAAATATGGACATATAAATGGTTCAATTACTAAATTTTCACAAACGTAATTAGCCAAAGTGTGGTTGCTTTTAACTATTCTTGTAACATCAATAGGAACATACATTCAATCATTCATCAATCATGCATCCAAATATATCATATAAAATCACTAATGGGCAATAATAATTTAGGAGATGCATGCATTTCATGATTACTCATCCTCAACATTTATATTATTTTGGTATCGCACCTTTGAAGCCCTTTTTAGCATATTTAGTTTGGGTACCACACCTTTGGGGGGTCCTTTTCTTTTTTATTTTGAGTACGACACATTTAGGATCCCATTAGTATATTTCTGAATTACTTATGGGATGAATACATCAATGCCTTAGACCACCCTAAAAGGGTAATGAACTCAAATCATGATCGTCGCCACAACCTTATGGTTTTCTTTCCATTGCCGTGATCTTAATGGTTTAGGAGGTTAAGCCATGAGCTTAGCTCAAGTCCACTTTTCCAGACTATCATTGCTACTTTTCCATGCTTTACTTTTATTATCACTAAGTGAAATCACCAATACCTTAATACCCTTTGAGGATTAAGCAGTGAGTTTGATCATTTATTATTTCATTTGAAACATGAATGTATACACATCATCATGCAATCATTAATAAATCATGGCACAGTCAATAATTTCATCCTCATCATTTCATATCTCATCACTATATATTCACATCACTGTACATCACTTCATGTAACATAGACTATATCTCCTATACAACCATAAATAGTAGGCATTTCATGTTAAGCCTCATGGCAAAATAGTAAACACGTTATGTAAATCTCCTAGTAATCAACAGATAATCTCATATAAGATTTCATATAGATTTCTCATAAACAATTCATATTAAACAACCCAAGTTATCAAGTCGAGTCCCTAGTGCTCCTAAGGGGTCATGGATGTCTTGGTATTTATACATTATGAATGTCTCTTTATTTTTACAAATTCTAACCAAATCTCTTTTTCTTAGTTTTCTTTATATTCTTAGCATTCCATTAACACATTAATGCAATTTAAAATATTATTAAAGGTTCTTTATATATTTTTAAGCTCCTTTCTGACTTTTATATGTATATTTTTCCTCTTGAAGATTATTGCAACTTAAATTCTTAAAACTTTCTCCTTACAAGACTTGAATCTTCTATTTATAGTTTTGATATATTTTACATGAAAATTTGTAACTTTTTGTATACTTAATATCTCAGCCTCTTAAGGTAATTCCAGATTTCTAACTCATCAAGATTTTCATTAAGGGTAAGTTCATTAAAAAAGAAGTTTATGATTATGCAATAGTACCTTTGCAAAGTTACCCCTTTCTAGATTTCTCAGCACACTATCCTAAAAATTTATTTCTCATTCTGTATTTACGTAGTGCAAAGCTTTATGCATAGCATATATGGGTGTGCTCTTAGATCTGTTAGCTTTCCAACAGAGTTGAAATCAGTCCATTTGCATTTTTTTAGAGTGAGTTACACCTATTTTACTACTGCAAGGTCAATTTAGAGTTCCAATCTTAGGCTCTATTTTAAAAATTTATATCTTGGGCTAGAAAACTCCTTTTTAGGTGATTCCTTTGGAAAATGTTCTTTATGAAGTTTAGTTTGTAACAAAAATAGTTTTATTCCCAAAGCTTCATATTCTATGAGTTTCATATTTCAAAGTAGCTACTACTAGAAACAGCCAAAAGTTCAACACATCTCATTCTCATGTTTGATGTTACTCCCTCAACACAAGGACTAGAGATGTCAAAGCGCTGAAAATAGTTCAGCCCTGCCATTTTAGGGAGGGTTGGCGGGTTGACCTAGCCAACCAAAAAATAAAAAAAATTTCAAAAAATATTTTTTTAATGTTTTGATGAATTTTTTTAAAAAACATTTTAAAAAATATTTTTTATTTATGTATATCTAATTTTTCAAGGTCCATAACAATTATACACTAACTTTGACTAAAAAATATTATTGTTAATAGTGTTATTTATGAGTTATGATACTTGTTTATTTTTAAGTTTTAACTTTGAGTGAATAATATTAATTATAAAGTGGTATTGTATGTGAGTGTACATATTTCTTACTTTTTCCTTTTTGGGTGATACATTTCTTACTTTTTTACCAATAAATTATGAATTTTGTAATAAAATACAAAAGATTAGCTAGCGGGTTAAGCCCGCCCAACCCACCTAAGCCTGCGGGTTAAGCGAGGTGGGTTGAAAGTTTTGTTGGCTCAAAACTTCAACCTGACCCGGAAAATGAGGTTTATTAAACTAACCCGGCGGACTCATTTTGATATCTTTAACAAGGATCATCTTCCATGTTTTTAAGCCATATATAAGTAAAAAAAATCATAAAAACATTTATAACAGAAAGTGCATGCAGTGATTTATAAAAATATATTTCACAAACAACCATTCAAAACTCTTGTCAATAACACAAGCTTGAGGCATTCTAACTATGGACAAGGTTATAAACCAACAATGCTTGAACAAATAAAGAAAAAACTCCTACCTCTTATGTAGGGTCTAAAACGAGTCATTCTTTTCTTCTTTAAGTTAAGCAAGAGTCCTTGGAGTGGATGACCCTCTTGAATCTTGGCTCTAGAATTTGAGTGTTTAAGAAAATATTTCTTGCTAGGGTTAAAGATTGTAACTCTTGTAAGAGCTTGTGAAGGTCTAGGCTTAGGATTTAAGTGTTTGGATGAGGTTTAGAGGGTCAAAAGAAGTCTTTGAAGAGAATAACGGAAAAAAGAAATGGTAGAGAAGAATAAGAGAGAAAGAACACTTAGAGAAGTTTCTAAGGCTTGAAGACTAGCAAGAGTATATGTATTGCAAATGAGCTCACACACTCCCTCCTTTTATAGGCCATTGAGGCCTTGATTAAGGGCTGAAATTAAAGGGTTTGTTATTCAATTTTGTTGGTCTTGAATGCTCATGTGGTTGGAGAAAAATTGTGTTAGATTACTAAGTCCTAGCACAACATTCATGTTGGAAGTAGTAGCTAGTATAGGTCTATTTTAGTGCAATCAAGAGCTTTTTCATGGATCATGTTTTCAAGGTGACCTTGTGCCTTAAAACCACACAAAATTCCATTCTCCTAGAGCCTCTAATCAGCAATGTTGTTGGGCATGCATGGAGGGTGGAGATTTTCCAACTTTTAATGCATGCACGCATCATAGATTTACATCATGTAACCTTATGCTTTAATAGGTGTTTTTAATTTTTAGCATAGGATTGTCTATGTGCATATATGTGTTTAAGAATGTGTATGTGGTTAAATTTTTGTATTGTCATCTTAATCCAATGGCTTAGATTCATTCTTGTCTAAAGACAAGTCTAGAAATTTGTACAATGACATTGTTGTAATTATTAAAGTAGTGGCATTGTAGTAATTTCTTTAACCAAGACAAGGATATTTTTATAATTTAAATAATGACAGTGGTATTCTTGTAATTCCATTTATAGAATAAGGGTGCCTTTATCATTTATTAATAAGATAAGGGTAGTTTGGTAATTTTCTTTATATAGTAAGGGTATTTTCATAATTTCCACTAAGTGATGGCATTTTTGTAATTCTTTGCATTTTTTCTTTGATTTTTCTAACATTATTTGTTATTTTTCATGACAATTGTCTAATTTCTATTAGTTTTACTCATTTTGTATCATTAATTAGGATTAATCTTTCAAATAAATTTCTTACTATTTATTTGATTAATGTAATTTACTAATATTGATTAGGGAATTTAACCTTGTAAATAAATTGTCCTTATCTAATATACTTAATTTAGGGTTTATGTCTTAATAGTACTTATTATTGGTTATTCTTGTGTGTGTTAATGTCATTAATCAACAATAAATCATCAATATTGACCCTTCCCATATGGGGCAAAGATCAACCGCCTAGCGATAAATCAATTGCTCGAGTTCATCGAGTCAATTAGCCTAGACAAAATTTGGGATGTTACATAATGGGTTGTCGGTAATATTATAAATATTAGGGTGCTCGTTTGTAATGCCGTAAGGAAAGAATATGCGCCATATGGCGAGAATTTGCACCAAATATATATTACCAACAACATTACCATCTATCATAAATAAAATCAAGCAACACGTTAGAAACCTTGTCTAGAATAATTGTGCACCTTGTGGTGCCAAATGGCACCAAATATTATCGATGGAATTGTTGACGACTTGTCAAATAAAATTTTTATATTTTGTATAAATAAATCAGAAGCTTGCCATAGATTCCATTCGGAATAGCCACTAAAAGCCGTCTGTCTGGGAACAATCATTGGTAATCCACATGTTTGTTGTAGTGTTTTCAGTAAGTTTTTTTCATCTACAAGTGAAAAACTAATTAATCTCTATAATACCGTATTCTAAACGATGATCACTTCAGCAGGATTTTATCCGTGCACATATATTTTAGATCAAACCCATAATCACATGCCTAAGTAGTGATCACTCCAACGATGTTATGCATGATAAAAATGGTAGCAAATAGAAAAATGCTATTTAGGCACAGGTTTTTTTAAGTTTTGTTTCAATAATGAGGAATCATGTACCAAAGAAGGGGAAATCTAGGTACAAGACTAGAGACAAGGGAAAATAACTCAGAAAAATTATTCACTTATCACCTGATCTTTATTTCGATTTCCGATCATGTACATGAAATCCCTACTATCTTTTATATGTAAAAATATATCATGTGTTGGAAGTGAATCGAGGTTGTGCTTCTCCTGAGACTCCACGTTTCAATGAGTTATGGAAGGTTTAATTGACTCTTATCCTCATCTCTACCGCTAATATCTTAGTTCAAAGAAATGAAAAAAAAAAAAAACTATATATGTGTGTTGATTGAACAACTATATAGGTCCAACAAGACTCTTTCAAATATTCTTATTACTTAATTTTTAATGGTTTTGTGCAATTCATCTTTAAGGATTACGAGGCCCTTTGTTTGGGATTCCGATTATTTTCATCCAAAAAATAACTTTTTGTATATTTAGATATTTTTTTTAAAAAAAATAAAGAATGAAAAAATTATTAGTTTTCAGTTTTTTTTTAATTATATATAAAATTTAAATTTCATAATTTTTTTTTAATTCTGAAACAAATGTAATAGATTTATCCTCATTTTTATTTTGAATTTAAAATTCTAGCGTTAGGAGCAGCCATGCCCAAAAGTTCCAGACACAACGTGCCAAGTTTTTTCTGGGGAAATCTTTGCCCAAATTTTTCAATCTCGATCTCTCTCGTTTATTATATGCAATGACAGGCCAAAGTCAAAATTTGCAGCAAATGAGTGAAGCTTGCATACGCACATGCATCCAATAATGCAACTTCCATAATATCTACAACCGTTAAACTCCAAAATTTTTGGTGTGATTCTTGTGATGGAGAATTGTCAAATATAATGATATATTAACACGAAATACGAGTTATTTTGCTTATTTATAGATTTAAGGTTTAATTAATCAATCAAAACCTTATAATTTCATTAAATTTTTAATTTGTAGTCACTACATTTTAAAAGTTTTCAATTATGTCACTATACTAAAAATAAATATTTAATTACGTCTTGATCCAATTATATAAAAACATTAAAATTAACAAAATATTCCTAAAATATTCTTTTTCTAAAATTTTACATTAAAAAAAAAACCCACCCCTTCCCTTTCCCCTCTTGTTCCCTTTCCCCACCACCACCATCAACCCCAATGTCATCATCATCCAAAACCAAGCCAGTGCCACCACTTCATGTCTCTAGCCTATACTATCTTCCAGATCATGTCATCTTGCATGAATTTGTTCAGTTCTCTCACATAGCACACACACAGGCATTCACCTGTTTACAGATAACACAATAAAAGAGAAGAAAAAAATGCATAGCAACCCAAACTAGTGTCGCCCACTGTCCCTAAAACCTCAAAATAATAGCAATCCATCGACACCATTCACAGCCCAACAACCCCAACTCCATAACCAGTCACCACCACCACCACCATCTATAAACACCACCTGACCCACACAATAGATCCAATATGCAACCCCACAACCATCCTCACCATACTCACCACCTGTAAAACAGAAAGATCCCAATAACCTAAACCCAACCACCGCAAAGCCATACCAGAGCAGGCTCTTCCTCCGCCGTGAGAAGCCCCACCATTCGGCCACAGCCGCTATAAGAACCATCCACCGCCGCCTAGGCTTGTGGCCTCACTGGTCTCTCAGTCACATGCTTTATGGCCCACGGCCCGCAGTTGACACAGCACCGTAGTCGCCTTAGCTTGGTGCCGGCGTGCCTTTGCATAGCAGCAGCCGTGGACCCACCAGCGCCACTAGACTAGGTTGCCGGCGGCCATGTACCCGAACAACACCTTCGCCAGAACTAGTCACGCTTCCTCCTAGGATCAGTGAATTGGGGAATCCGTTCAAGGAGCAGCCAAACAGCGCCGCTGCGAGTTTCTCTCCCCTGTTGCATCCTGTTCTGCCGACAGCTCACCTTTATCGGCCCTTGCCTCTTCTCTATTTGTGTTGCTGTTAGGTTTAAGGGATGTTTCATCTCAAATAGATGGAGTAATGTGGTGGCACTGGCTTAGTTTTGGATGATGATGATGTTTGGGTTGATGGTGGTGGTGGGGAAGGGGAAGGGAGAGAAAAGGGAAGTGGTGGGTTTTTTTTTTTTTTTATAATGTAAAATTATAGAAAAGGAATATTCTGAAAATATCCTGTTAATTCTAATGTTTTTGGAATATAATGATGTTAGAGTGACCAATTAAATATTTCTTTTAATATACCCCAATTGAAACTTTTAAAATTGAGACCTAATTGAAAATTCAGTTGAACTATAATGACCCTTAATTAACTTACCAGATTTAATTAGTCCTAGAGCTCCTTATAATTTAACTCAATTTTTTTATTATGCTCCTATAGTTATAAAGTTTTTAAATTAACAAAAATTTCAAATTAAGTTCCTATAATTTAATAATTTATAATCAAATTCCTATAATTTATAAGAAATTTAATTAAATTTATATATTGTATTAAAATTTTCAATCAAATCCTTAAACGTACCCATATATTATGCAAAATTTTCAATCAAGAAACATAATGTATATATGTTTAGGGATTTGATTGAAAATTTTTGTACCATATAGAAATTTGATTAAAAATTTCTATATAATATAAAAACATGATTACAAATTTTTACGTTATATGAACCAACTGAAAATCAAATAAAATTATAGTACGTCGAGAGTAATTAAATGAGTCTCATCACTCATGTATCAATTGATGAGTCAGCCTTGCTAGCACTTCTTTCTCTCTCAACATGACGTATCTTTCTATCAATCTTTTAAGAACGGCAAGTTTAGGGGTAAAATGTGACTCAAGTTACATGCATTTGGCCTAAACCAGCTAGTAACTGCAAGAGTGTAAAGTATATACTATATATGTACTACCACCACCAAATGGAAACTCCCCCAAGTTGCCATCTCATTCCTTTTCTCTATGCATACGATAACAGCTCACATTTTCTAATCACTGACGCAATATACCCTCCCTTTCCAATCCAAAGAGGAAAAATAACAAAATCGGAATAAAAAACTCTTGATTTCATAAATTGATCTAGTAAGCTCAATTAAAGAAATTCAGCCTCATGGTCTGCAAGGCTACTCAACAAATGAAGATATTTTCCTAGAATCCCTTTTTAAAAGAAGAGAATTTCTTATCTTTCAATTCATCCCTGTGGAAATTTACAGCCCCAAACTCAAAAGGATCATGAACAGCACTTCGAATTCTGATGATAGCCATTCAGGGGGCATTCACGGATACGCATATTATTCCATTGGAGTATCTCTTGGAGTTCTCCTAGTGATTACTGTCATAACTCTTACTTCCTATTACTGCAGCCGTGGTAGTGTGCAAAACAGACAAGTGAGTGCCACTGCCGGCTTGCAGCTAGATTCTGCTTTAGCCATCCAAGTTCATCAGGGAGAAGCCCTTGTGAACAGTTATCCGGCGCTCTTGTATTCCCAAGCCAAGCAGCATAAGCCTGATCATTCAGCAACAATAGCACCATGCTGCTCAATATGCTTGGCAGATTACAAGGACACAGATTGGCTGCGTCTTTTACCTGATTGTGGTCACTTGTTTCACAGAGACTGCATTGGCATGTGGTTGCGGCAAAACCTGTCATGTCCGTTGTGCCGGACATCACCACTCCCAACTCCTATTTCAACTCCTCTTGCTGAAGTTGCTCCCTTAGCAACAAGACGTGATTGAGCAGAAGGTTGTGTACTGTGTAGTCTCAGGAATAAAGAAGGGGGGTGTAATAGAGGGGCATAGCGTAATAGAAGGTTACACCAAGCAACCAAGGATTATGGCTGTTGGGTGAAATTCTATTAAATGAGGCTACATCATTGGTTTGAAATACAGACATACAGAAAGAAGCATGTAATATTCATTCCCACAATGTTTTTTTTTTTTGTCCTGTTAGAACAAAGTTTAGTGTAGTGTAGTCAGAAAATGCCTTTTAACCAAATACCGGAAGAAAAAACCATGAGAAATCGGGCAATTTCTTAATAGTGTGTTTAATTTGGGTAAAAATAGGGGATAAGTGTTCATAGATAGCTCCACATATAATTTTATACATGAAATTATCCATGAAAACTTTTCCCTCATTTTGCCCTCTAACCCAACACACTCTGAATTTGTGAAGCAACTTGTCTTTTTGTCTCCGAGCTTGAAGTCCAGGAAAGAAGTTAATGTGTAGTCACTGGTTTGTCACAACAAAATGGCAGTTTATTTACAGAACACATGAAAAGCGGCAGAGTTAACATTTTGCTTCAATTATGCTTCCAACTTATTTATAATCCTGTGGTCTTCTCTTTCCCTTAGAAATGTAGGTTGGCCAGAAGGAGCGTTCCCAGGATTCTGATTTTGATATTGGATTCAGAATTTTCCATTTGTAGGCCTAGTAATAAAGAGCTTAATATGTTATGGTGCTGTTTCAAATAACTTTTCACCTTTGTGCTAATATCTTAACATGGTGCGTGTGTACCATATGGTGAATTCTACTACACTCCTTGCTAAATATGGGTGCTGGTGTACCATATGAGAAAAGAGTTCCCGTTATTCGAACGCATAAGTTACGCACTACGCGACGCATAAGTCTGAACGTATTGTAATGCGACAAAATAAAAGTATAATGCATGTCATCTACAATTGCACATGCTATGTCCTCCTTGACCTTTAGCTTGAATTTGAAGAGAGATAAAAAGCTTCCTGGAAGAGGTGTAGCGTTGAGAGGAAATAGAGTCTTACTGTAGACTAGAATTGTCTTCCCTTTAGTCATGCCTTGCTCCCTCAACAAGCATTAGGGAGCCCTGCCACCGTACATCGAGCTTCTTCCTAGCTTCATGCTCCGCCTCCTCCTAGCCGAACTCCTTTCCATCTCACCTCTCCTGGGAGCCTGTCGACACAGGAAGCCAAGTCTTGCCTTTCCAGTCCAGTTCCATCGCAGCATTTAGTCGAGCTCCAACTTTGCCTCTAGGCGAGCTTCGTTGCCATCCGCTTCACCTCTCACATGAGCCGGTACTACTAGAGCCGAGATCCCTCTTTTCGATCCAAGCTTTACCTCCTATTGGTCGAGCTTCACTGGAGTTGGGGGTGAATCGTATTCACTGAGCGATTTTTTTCTTTTTTCACGCTTCAACCAACCATGTTCCCTTCAATATGTGTATGCACACTAGCCTTCACCCTTTGGTACTGGATGCCACACGTATGTGCGTCATTTGTGATAAAACATTCTTTGAGAAAAAGGTTTTTTAGAATTAAAATGAAAAAATATCAAACTACACACATCCCCTACTTTTCATTTGGTTACATATTTATCCTTTTTTATTTAATAAAAGTCGATTTAAATCGACTTCCAAAGCTCAAGATTTCATCCATATTACACAAAGTTATTTAAATCGACTTTAGTAAGAGTGTATGACTTTATTAGTGTGTTAGGAACAATGTAAAGTTTATTTGAATTGAATTTACTCGTGGTTTACTTCAATCAACTTCTACAATGTGCCAGCAACACATTAAAATGTGCTCACCTACATTTTTTGAATGTGGCTAATTGGTACCACACACCAATCTTATAAGGTATGTACTAGAATTCCCCTACTTCGGATGCTAGTGTCAATTAATTTTAAAATGCTGAGAGAGAAATGTTAAATGCACAATAAAACGGGAGAACATACCCACACTGTATGCCACGGTGGAGCAAAAAGACAAAAGCCAGTTTGGGGTGCATCATGGACATTAAAAAATAAATCACACGCTAGACCCCTATTCTGTAAAACAACAACCCAATCTCTCGGTTACCAATCACTCCCCACCTTTCAGCATCACTCAACCAAAAAACCCAAAGCACCTCAGTCACTCATCACTCTCGGTCAGTCACTCAGCCTTCACCGTGAGCCACGCCTTCGCCGTCTCTCCCTCACCCAAAGGTCAACCATCGCATCATTCTTAGCGACGATAACGCGACGCTGCCTGGGTTCTCTGTTGTTTTTCGCTGCTTCTTCACTCCACTTCACTACTATTTGTGCTTTGTTTGTCTCTGAAGAGTGAGAGAGTTCAGGTGAGTTTGGTTTTGTTTGGTGTTGTTGAGAGTTAGGATTTTTGATCGTGTATAGTGTTTGTGTTCTGCATTGTCAACTAACTAGAGTTGGGTGATTTTAATCGATAATGTGGTTTTTAATTTTTATATTTTTTATAGGTGTGGGTGGTTGGTTGGTAAAATGTGGTCAATTGCTATAGTGTTGTTGGCGTTGATTTTTTGTTTGTGTTGATATATTTTTTTGTTGATTGTTGATAAGATATTATTTGGTTGGAATTTTTCGTGGTGCATAGAGAAAGAAACAAAGAAGGAACAAATAAGAAGGTATAATTAGAGGAGGAGGTGGGTGAGGGACATCTCTTTATATGTGAAGGGGAGAATAAAGAGATGAAAGGGGATGCGAAATTGGGGGTTGTGTGAATAAATGGGTAAATATTAGTGGAAAGGAGGTCAAAATAGGAAGTCAGTAAAGGTAGAACTTATAAGAAGGCTAAAGGGGTGAGGAAGGAAATGTCATGCTGAATAGGAAGCAAAGGTTATAGAATGCACGGGACAGAAGAACGCGATTGTATCAAAGAGTGAAAACGAAACAAGATGATGTGTGCTTTTGTTGCTAAGTAGGTATGAGATAAGAATAAGAAACACCAGAAAAGATCTGCAACATAAATAGCCAGAAAATATTGAAAAACAGTTGTCAATTAGGTCGCGGATCAAGTGGAGGTACATGGGGATAGACCGCATCTGTTGATGGGTTTGTTTTGTAAACTACTTGCGTGTGTTTTTAGTGGTAGCATTTAGTTGCTAATCCATAACTGTTACCTACTAATTTGGATTTGGCAATTGCAGACGCGGTAATAAAAATGATAATTTAGTAGTACAATAGTATTATTTCTTTCGCGATGCATAAAAATCTTAAAATTATTAGTGAGGTAGCTGAAGTGATATTTCTCCCATTTCACTATCCAATGTGACCTTGGGTTGGAGTTTAACATATTTTAAGTGCTTTTGACCTCTTACGCATGTCATCTTAGGTTTTAGTTGAAATTTGATGTATATAAAAGAAGAAGAAAAAAACTAATAAGAGGAATCTATACTTAAGTATCTAACCTTATATTGACTAAAGTATATTCCAATGTTAATATGAGGAAAGTGATGTAGGCAAATCAAAATGTTTTATTTCAAACTTATGTCCAAAACTTAGGGGTTGTGAGTTTATGCATTTTTAAATAAAGCATTACCATGTTAATTGTGACTAAATTTGGATATTTGGGTTGGCATATGCATAAATATTTGAGGAGGAACCCTTTACTTTGATGTTTTTGGAAATAGTTCCTTCGATTGTGTTATGTTGAGTGTGTATTTTCGTAAGCATTTGTTCTTTTCATTTCGATGTTATTTTCCTATGTACATTGTCACTCTTGTTTCAATTTTATGGATGTCTCCTATGAAGCATTGTGTAGTCATTCGTGTATTTGTTAGGTTGTTGAGGGTGTTGTCTTAAAGCCTTGCATATTATTGAAAGCTTAATGTTATGTCAGAAGTTTAATTTAATGAAATGTGGCCTCTTTTTTAGCCATTCTTTATTGATTTATCAAATAATATGACTGATCACAGTGAATTTATTTGCTATTTGTAGTATAAAATGCGAATGGTCTTAAAAAGAGTCAGATGATAACGTGTATGAGCCAACAGATGTAGCTGAAGGTTAGAGTGATAAATCCTTGAGTAGCTAAATGTGAAGCTTATTTTTATTGGCTGAAATAACAATATTACTGTTAATGTTTGATATAGAGAGCACTAGTAGCAGTAGTGACAACTCATGTGATAACTTGAAGA